>JAWPEI010000119.1:0-155985 GCA_035578085.1 Solanum pinnatisectum
CCTACCAAAGACACTGCTGGTTAAGTATTGTACTGCACTTGCTCTTTCTTTGTTGAATACATGGCATCTTCAGGTGGCTATTAACAAACCTCGCTTAGAAGATCAGTGATCAATTGAATTCAAGGGTGAGCCAATTCTTTCTGGCTTCCTTAGGTTCTCTTTTTGCTTAGTCTATTTTATTCGGACTTCAATTAGTTCATTAGTCATCTTATGTTTAGTTGGGTTATACCCATTCTCTTAGACTTGTTGGTTAGAGTTTTGGTACATTGACTTTCAGCTTCTAGGCGTTATTTTCCGCAATATTTTGGTATCATTGTTAGATCTTTTGGAAGTTTATGGGAACTTGGTTTTACGCATTTAAACTCGTCAGATCTTTAAGCTTAGTTTTGAGGTTAGTTTGTTAGTAGTTATGGTTCTCCCACCTGGAGGTTAGTGTGGGTGCCACTCATGATGCGGAGTCGTGACAGAAGATGTTAGACCGTTGGGACCCTCCGTTGACACATTTAATTTGGAAGGCTAAACTCATCGCAGACATCTAAAGTTGACATGATTTTCTTAAAAAATTTTCTATGGTTTCAATTGAGCAGTCAAACTAGTTATAATTATTATTATTATTTTTAAAAGGACAACCAAAATGAAAAAGAAAGAGAAGAGCATCAACTAATCCATCAGAGACGACAAGACTGAGAAACTTTCTTTTTTAACTTTTTTGTCGTTATGTCTGTGAAGATAGAGATAAATTCTTTGACAGAAAAAGAGAAAATTATTATTTGAGATCCACTTAATTTATCTGAGAAAGTGAGCAACATTATTTGTCCATGTCAGTACTTTGTGTTTAATATGCAAACTTTTTGAGAATATTGAGTGTGCAATCAACAATTTTAAACCTAGGTATCTAAGTAAGAAATTTAGTGTGAATTTTACATATTTTGCGATGGGTTTAATCATTTTGTATGAAAAGAAATTCAAGTGTTTCTTAAACACTACACTATAATGAGAGATTTTAAAAGAAATATTATACGGTGCTTTAAGAAGCAAATTATAGGAAAATAGATTTAGTTAGACTAATCTAATCTTCTTATAGAATGGTTGGTGATGTCATTTGGTCTCACTAATGCTCCTAGTACTTTTTTGCGTCTCATGAATCTTGTGAAGAGGCCCTTCATAGGGAAGTTTGTGGTTTTCTATTGTGATGATATCTTGATTTATAGTAAAATCATGCATGAGCATATAGATCATTTGAGATGTGTCTTTGATATGGTTAGGAAGGAACAACTTTATGCTAATTTTGAAAAGTGTTCATTCTATGTTGATGAAGTTTTTTCTTGGTATTTGTTGTGAGTTCAAGGGGTGTTGAGGTTGATGAATCTAAGATAGACGCTATTGAGAATTAACTTTTGACGGTGTATGCCTAGTGAGACTGTCAGGCGGTGTTTTTGAGAATTTAATCATGGTTCAAGGATATTTATCGTTCTATGTATACCTAGTTCATTATTAATGGTTGGATTTTCCTTCATCTTGATAGGTTCAACTTTAGCCTTAATAGGACTTTCCTTCAACTTGATAAGTTCAATTTTAACCGTAATATATTTGAGGGTAACAAAGATTTTTGTTTGAAATTTTTTATCAGAGTGTTACACTTGTGTGCAGATGTAAATTTCATGGAAAACTATATCTAAGGGCATGGAGAGTTCTATTTAGGAGGAGAATTTGTGAGACACGAGTGTTATGTTATCACTTGTGTGTACTTCTTATTCTTGGTAAATTTTGTGAGGTTATTTCTGTCGATATTTTGTATCATCTTGTATATGGTGGATTGCTTATCTCCTCTTATGGATTAGGTCAACTGATCGAACTACATTAAATATTTCTATTTTTTTTTTGTTAAATTACTCATTTATCTTCTTACTTACAGTCTTCTGACGTTAATTACTTTGTTAACATCCGTAGGATATTTGATTATTTTGATCCTACACTTATGCTTTTTTCCCTTACAAATTCAATGGATAAAATTTAGTGCCTTTAGTAATATAAAAGTTTACTAGTACAATGGAGGATATACTTGACTAGGGGGTGCAATTATTTTAAAAAAAGTTATGCCATCATAATTTCTTTTTGGGTATTTTATAATATATAATCAAAATTAGATTTTTAAAAATCACTGCAATAATATCGATTTTCTTCAATATCAGTACTTTTTGGTTCATTTTCATTCTTTTTACTTTTATATCATTTCAAAATACATCATTATTAAAGCATTTCTTTCACAAGTGTGTTCTTAAAGAATAAATTCAATTCTTCACCAAGAAGTCAAGAATTTAAAACCTTGTTGCCATATGATTTGATCTGAAACTTTTAATAGGATTATTTGCATAGATTTGTTGTATAGTTTGATGGAGTATCTATTATAGTATCTTTTAATTTTAAACCAACTTAATTAAAGGCTAACTAAAAAGCAAAACCCCAAAGTCATCTAGTTACCATAGGCCTAGGACCTAGTTTATATTTAGGGAATTTTACACAAATCCCATAGTGTTTAGAGCTAATTAGATTGGAGTGCGCGCGGTCAAGCTACTGGTAGGCTATGCCTTCCTTTCTATTAGATTGAGCTTGAATACATAAATTCATGTTCATTTGAATGAATTTGGGGCGAGTACCTAGTTGTTCCTTTTTTTCCCTACATTAGATACAATGCTTTGGCTTGACTGGCCGTATTTTCAGGTGTAGTATCATGCTAGTTAGGGATTGTATATGTTCCATGTTGTTGTGGCTTGATTTGTTGTTGTTACTTGTTATATATTTGAGCATGTTTGGCTTTAGACTATGATTAGACTAGTTTTGGCTTAGACTCCTAATTACTTTCTTTTTATACGATGTCAATTTGGACAGACTAGATCCTTGTAGACTTGAGTAGAAGACTTGAGTCTACAGTATGGGCCTTAGTCTAGGTATTTTCAAAGATTTATGGATCTTCTCTCTCTCTATTTTTGCCACTACGATGCATTACCAGAGGTTTTATGCTATTGCGGCGTCAAAGGATTGGATTTTCTAGGCTTAGATCCTTCTGGTAAACTTTTTCTGAGTGGGCGTCATTCGAGGCAGCTTGGTATTGGTATTTGAGATATGTTTCGGAGTCGACACGCCCCCGGGTCACTCTTACTAGCTAGACAACTTATGCCCATATGAGTGGACCAGCTTGCTAGGCGGCCTTGATATATGAGATTCTATTTGAAGTTGACACACCCCCATGTCACTTTTGCTAGTTAGGCGGCTTATGTCCCTAGGAGTGGGCTAGCTGGTTGGGCGGCCTAGAATAAATGTGACTCTTGCTGGCTTGGTTAATAGTTTACTCGATTGTTAAATATTTGAGGTTACTTGGGCTGGGAGCTAGTCTTTTGGTTCATGGTACTCTTCTCTCAGTAGACTTAGCTATTGTGTGTACCTGTTGGGCTTATGGGGTCTAGTTAGGTTTAGTTTTGTTGTACTTTGATTTACTTTCGATATGCTCGTTTACTTCTTTTCATATCCACTTTGACCTCAGTTTGTGTCTAGATTCTATCTTTTCATATTGTCTTTACCTTTCTTGCTCAGTCGACCTATAATGCTTACTGAGTACCTTTATTTTGGTACTCATATTACACTTACATTTGTTTCGTGATGCAACTCCTAGTACCAGCTACTGACGGTGATTGTTTATGCCATCTTTAACAACTTTTGGGATTGGAGACGTGGGTGAGCACTTGTCGTCTTGGATCAACCTCTCTCCTTTTTTGTGTACATATTTAGGTAGTTTTCGTACTTTTGATACCGCTTACCATTTCTGCCTATGGATCGGCTTACCCACCTGTGGCTTAGAGGTTCTGGAGTGATCGTTTGTATGTAGTTTTTGGTTGGCTTCCACTTCTGTCTCGTTTTGTTGTTTTAAGTGTTATTTATGTTAGTTCTACCCTTATACAAATTATTTTTCATTCTAGTCTATGGGTTCGTTTACCTACTGATGGATTATAACAGTTGTAGTTCCATCGTGAATAGAGGAATCGGGTCGTGACACCTCCCATTATGCCTATTACTTGCCATTTCTGCTTATGGTTTGGCTTACCCACTTGTGGGTGTTAGTAGGTTCCATTATTACTCGAGTTTCCATATCGTGACATATTTTCTTCATTTTTAATTTTATTTTAATTTATATGATACATTTCTTAACTTTTATTTTTATCATTCAAAATTTAACTCAAAAATAAATTGAATTCGATAGACAATAAGTTATTAATTCAAAAATAATTAATTTTTTGAAGATAGATACTATGCAGGTGCTGGAAAAAAAACTACAAATTGAATTTTAAAAAAATATATTTATGAATAAAATAATATGTCACAATGATTGAGATTACAAAATGTTTTAAAGCAAATAAATGGAATATAACTTCTCTAAATCATGAATTAGATTGTAGATATATACAACTTTTTATAAATTATAGTAGATTTTATATAGTCATGTTATCAATTGCATTAGAACAAAAAAGGAAAATAAATAAATAAAAACATAAAGAAAATAAATAAGCTACTAAAAGAGAGTGCAAAACTTGGTAAGAAAATCTAAGATGGGGTCTTGTGCAACGTGATAGACTCAAATATTTATTTAAATAATAATTAGAAAGTGCTCTTCAATTTTCTTGCTCATTTATTTAAGTTTGTGCTTTCCTTTCAACAAAAAGCATCTAAAACACTCAATTGTTTTCAATTATTTTCCTGGGAAGAATTAATGGAGGTATAAAATAGCGAATTTTCTAAAAAAATCAGAACTTTGGTGGTTGACGATGATGATAGCTGCCTTCTCATTATTGCTACTTTACTCAAGCAGTCCAAATTCAAAGGTATTTAAATTCTCTTTTTCATTTTTAAAAATTTTGTGACTATTTATCCAAAATATAGGATTGTGATGATCACTATCTCATTTCAAAGTAGGGTATTTTTTGTGTTCTTTACATGTTACCAGTTTTTTTATTTGAGATTTATGTAGACTAGATATATATAAATTAGAACTATTCATGATACCTTGTAATGAAGGGAAGTCTAGTATTGTGAAGAATATAAAAAATTATAAACTCACAAACAACATGAATGCCAAAATCTTTGGCTATCTCTTGTTGAATTTGAAAGTCATTCATTTGAGGCATGTGCATACGCGATAATTGAATTTTCTTTGTTTCATTCAGTTACTATAATTGAATGCCAAAATTATCACAGAAGTGCACATGCTTGAAATGAACATATTTCAACTTCAACAAGAGATAGCCAAAGATTTTGGCATTCCTGTTGTTTGTGAGTTTATAATTTTTTATATTCTTCACAAGACTAGAATTAGTTTCTTATTTATAACTTTGGCTCCTAAAGATTGAAATAACATATTATATCCAAATAATGACTCGAGTAAGAAAATTATCAATGATGATAAAGAGAAACCAAAGATATGTTTAATAGGGATTAGGCTAGAACTTTCAAGCATCCCAATAAGAACTAATTGAACACATTGGAGTTAGCAATAATGATCACTACCCAAGTCGTAAGATTGCTAATAAACAAGGGATAAATGGAATAGTTAAGATACAAATATCAAGAATAATCAAAAGAGAACTTGCCACTAATTAGAATAACATTCAATTATGACAATCATTTATTATTTATATAAATAGAAATAAGAAAATCATACATGAACCACATATAGCTATTGTGCAATTTAAGAGAGGTTGTAGAACATAATTAAATTAAACTTAATTAAAGATAATATAATTATCATAGAACTTCTACAAAAACTCCAATGACTATTCATATCTCACTTATAGCTCACCATAACTAAAAACATAATATCACAAGTAATGTCAATAGCTTTCATATTTATGATCAAAGGTCAAAATTTCTCAATGGTAAAATAAAAATTTGAACCTAAAGTACACAAATCAACTTTAATCAAGAACAAAATTCATATTCAAGATCACTAACAATATAGAACAAGTTTCAATCACATTAAACACTTTCAATAAAAAAATATATTTTAATTTTAGATTTCAAAACTCAATTCAATTTCTTCAATAAAATTCAAATTTTCAGTTGGTATCGAGAGTGTTTTTCAATAAAAAGTGGTTCAAACAAAGTCACTAACCAATTCTCAATTAAAGCCCACAATTAACTCTCGAATTTACCCATTTATTTTACAAATATAAATTTATAACTGAAAAATTTAGAGCATGAATATTTTTGAATGAAAGGAGGAAGAAAACTCATACAGAAATCACCTAGCTATGCTGTAATTAAAGAAAGGTTTAATGGATAGCTAAGCAAACCCTAATCCAAGCTAACATGAGTATTTCATGCTCTAAGAAAATATCTCTATCATTCATCAAATTTACCCTTCCATGGAAATAAGGACATTTATGCTAAGCCTAGAAAAAAGTAACAAAAATCTTAAACACTCCTAAGTTATGCATGTATGTGCATTTCGTCTTCTTTTTTATTTATCTTGTTTTACTTGAAAGCTTGACTTTTATGACTTCTTTAACATAACATTGATTTAATATCAAAGTGAAAACCTTCCTTAGTATGAGCTAGAACAAATTCTATAATTTTCACTTATGTTTATATATTTTCTTGAATTTTTTAATATTTTTTTAATGTGTTAAAACTAAGGACTTTTATTATCTCCATAAATATTTAAATAACTCTTGTTATTAGCTTTTAAAAGAACTATGAGAATAAATGGTTTAATTAGAAATATCATAAATATCCCATCAAACCTTAAACATTAAAACATCAAAAGAGCACTAGACAATACTAGAAATATACCTAACATAAAAAAAAATATATGTCTAATTGAGAGTTTCCATTAAACATTTTATTTTCACGTCGTTTTGTTAAATCTTATAATCGTTGAGTTGTTAAATACTCAAAGATTATTAATAATGTCCAGTTTTAATTAACTTAAAGGATCAAAATTATTTAGGGATAGATTCAAGAAACTATTAACTTTATAAGCACGTGCTATTATTATTCTCTCATAACCCACTACAAGAATTAAAGGAGTTAGTAGCAATTATTTAGTGATAATTAATAATATAATTGTCTCTCTATTATATTTAGAGGAAATAATAAATATAGATTGTCATAACTAACACTCTTTATATATAAATGTCTTTTAAGACTTTAGCGTATCTGGATGTAATGACATTAACTCAATTGATGCTAAATATTTTAGTGGCAATAAACATTGTCATTAAAAGAAAAATCCACTTACACTAAATGTATCTTTTATCATAGTAACCCCCTCCCTTTTGTTTTATTTTTGATCAAAAGTATATGACTCAAATCTCTATTATTGAATGTGACCAAGTTTATCAATTGATGAAAATGAAATTACAGCTATTAAAGCACTAGAGAGTTGAGCTATTTTCTTCATACTGAAGCCCATATCACAAGATGACATACATTATTTATAGGAATATGCAACATTGCGAAAGAAGAAGCATACATTCAAACGAGTTTCTAAGAGGGACAAGTCTAACAACCAGATTTAAATCGTTAGGGAAAAGCCAATGGGGAAAGAATTGGGGTCAGAAAACTTTTTGGTAGTAACTTGAAATTTCCTAACCTAGTCCAGATTTAGACGAAATAGGAGTTAGTAAGGTCTAGGGAAATCTGGTAAGGAATGAGAGATCTAATTATGAATTTGATTAAATGAGTGTATAGCTAAGATATTAAGGAACCCGTATGACTTTACGGAATCGAATTCAGGAGAGTAGAACTCTCAAAACTGACCATGGCGTGAATGGGTGTTTTCTGAGTGTCATGGGATGAAGGTGTGTTGTGAAATGGGGGTTTGGAACTCTTAATTTTGCTCTCTATTTTTGGGCAAGCTGCTAGGGTAGGATTATTCCCGCTAGGGTGGGGCTGCTATGGCAGGATGGGGTCCGTCGTAGCGGGCCAGTCTCGAATTAAGTTGGTATTAAAACCCAAAAATGTTATTATTCTGCACTTTTTGACTTTAAGAGCTAAGGAAAGACCCCAGGTGTTTTCTTGAAGGTTTTCCACGACTTTTAGTGCTAAAGGTAAGGATATTACTCCCTGAGTCTATTTTTCGATCCGTGGAACCTAGATTTGTGGGTTATTATCGATGGGGGAGGGTTTGATATGAGATTTATGATGGAAAGAAACCCTAACCTGGGTATGGGGATCAAGGGTTGGTCTAGAGGTGATGATTTCGATTATAATTCGGGTGATTAGGCCTCATTTATTGATCCTTGTGTTAATTGTTGTTTTTATACCATGAACAAGCGGAAAAAATCCGAAAAGAGAAGATTCAAGTGCCTTGGGGGGATTCAAGCTTGGTTTTGAGGTAAGTGATGGTTGTAATTTCATGTTTGTGTGATATATGTGAGTAAATGCGTCATTGTATTGCATGTATATATGCGAATGTTGCATTATTGATCACACCTAATGTAAATGAGTATTGACGAATAACTATATGCCATGAATCACCTCTTGATTGTATGATTCGAGAATATATACTGTGATTGTGGTATGTTGAATGGAGCGGGTGTCATGTTCCAACACACTAACTAAGATCGAATGCCACGTACCGGCATAAACTTTCGATTGAGTGTCACGATCCAACACACTAAATTGGAACGGGTGCCACGATCCGGTACACTAATAGTTTGAGTATGGGTTCCATGAGAGGACCATTGAACTGGATTCCGTGAGAGGACCATTGACTTATCATATATACTTGTTATTGAGAATGTGAAATTGTTCGTTGCTCATAAATGATAATTAATAGTGTATATGTTCGATGTATGCATGTTTAATTATGATGTTGTAATGACTTATATATGTTTCACTTAATGGGATAGCCGCGTGATCCTACCAGTACACTGTGGTTGTGTACTGATACTGCACTTGCTTGTTCTTTGTTTAGTATAGGGCATCTTCAAGCGGCTACCGACATAACTCATTCATAAGATCAGTGATCAATTGAATTCAAGGGTGAGCCAGTTCTTCCAGGCAGCCTTGAGTTCTCCTTTTGTTTAAGTCCACTCTTTTCAGGCTCAAACTATTTGTTTAAGGTGTTTATTTAGTTTTGGGTTGTACCCCTTATTCTTAGACTTGTCGTTAGTAGAATTCTAGTACAATGACTTTCAGGTACTAGGGGTTGTTCTTCCGCAATAGTTTGACTAGTTTATTTAAGCCTTTGGAGTTTATGGGGACTCCGTATTAATTATAGTTATTTAAACTTGCTTCTGTAGCTTTAAATGGCTAGTATTTTGGTTCAGACTGCTTAGTTGGATTGTAGTAATGGTTCTCCCACCGGAGGGTTAGTGTGGGTACCACTCACGGTGGTCTGGGTCGTGACAATAAGTCCGCGCAAAAATATGATGAGATTGAAAATAAACGTAGTTAAGTGACTTCACATATCACAACACTACTTCCAGTTCAAGTGTCAACGATCGCGTGTAGTAATATAACCCAACAGAATGGGTTGGGGTCGAGTCCCAAGGGAGCAGTTAGTAGTTGAGAATCAAATAGAAAAGTAAAATTATGTTCTAGTCAACCATAACTATAAATATTTATGAGTAAAGGCATACTAAATCAAGAAGTGACACGAATGTCAATTATCAATGGGGGGGGGGGGTTGTTTTCAACTTATAAACCAAAAATAGCAAAAATATAAAGATACGAGATAGGGAGACGGGATTCTTTGGATTTGATAGGAATATGGGATAAAATAAACAACCGGGTAAATGCTATTAACAGTAAATTGTTGAACATTTGTAACTAAGCTAGACTTTGGTAGGGGTAAATTTTCTCTCGAACAACTTACCCCGAATCAACTCGGTTTCTCTCGAACACTGAGTTGCAGCAATTAAGCACAGCCTTCGCCTTAGCTCATTCACTCTCTCGAGCTGAATGTGTGGGAGAAGGTCTAGGGTTCACTCTCTCGAGCTGAACCCACGACGACCCAATAACCACAGGCTATTGATTTAGTAGTTTTGGTTTAAAAATCTCTCTCTCGAGCAAGCCAAAAACACTAAGATGAAATCGTATTTGCAACTACAATCCTATTAAGTTCAAACAAAAATACTAAATGAAATCACATTTAAACAGCAAATAGACTGACAATGAGCAATACCCAACAGTAAATTTAACCCATATTCACATAATCACACCCTATGAATTGGGGTTTTAGCTAGACATGATAAAGAGATAGAAATCGATACCAAAAAGTGTTTTCATCAAATGGGTACGATAGAAAATGTTTTTAAACACGTCAAGGATGAAGATTCTTCAAGACCCACTTCCAATTTCTTGGAATTGTAAACCTTCAAATCTTCAAAGCTCAAGAACAATGTCTCCAAAAACTATAAGAACTGAAAAATGTCTAGAAATTCAATTATAATTCGATACAACTTGATTACTAAGCTACAGATTTAAATGGATATTTATAGTTTTCAAAAATTTGTGTTGTGAAGGACCTCTCGCCACAGTTACTCGAGATCGCCGATGCACTCGGTGACGTGCCCTTTGGTCTGGTTCATCGCCTTTCAGCTTTTACCTTCAACATCTTCGCGTTTTGAATCATTGGGCGATATGGTGTTTCTTCGCAAAACTGTTCGGCGACGTGCCGACTTCTCCCTTTCATTGCCAACTTGATCTTTTCCTTCAGGGTTCAGCATACTGGAACTTTGGGCGAGGTTACGACCATTCAGCGACTCGCCTAATGCATTAGGCGATCCTCAGGCTTTCATTTCTTCGTTCTTTCAGCTGCCTTGTTCCTTTTTTTTCTTGATAGCATCCATGCTTTGTCTCTTAACTGAAATACCTGAGACTTAAGGATTTATATCAGTTATTAAGACAAAATATGCATTTAAGGACACTAAATCCATTAAAATAAAGCCCTAAAAGAGTCCAAATTGTGGACTCATTAACACCCCCAACTTAAACTTTTTCTTGTCCTCAAGTAAAACTTCAAGTTCAGCAGTTCAAAAAGGATTTCTCGAATAGTGCTACACAAGATTCAATCGTGGATGAACACAAAAAGTCTCAACTTACTCATGCAAAAATCAATTGTGCACTCAAAGTTTCAAGTTGAGACTCACCATTATCAAAGAGTCTTGAGCTCACTATACTTGCTTCAAATGCAAGTTCACGCTCAACAAAGGAAATCAAATGCCCTCACACAAAGAATGATTCCATATTCACACACAATGGTTCAACAATTTAAAGTTTCGGAATCAAGATCAACACTCACACTCAAAAAAGATAAACATAATGTATGATTTCACCCATAGGTTTGCCCTTATTTTCCAATCGATTTTTGCTTCAGCTCATTCAAGATCAAAAAGGTATTTTCAAGGCTTGTAATGGGGCTGAGTGTAATGGTATGATCATTTAGGCTTATAGGCTGAAAATCCTCATGAAATGTGATGTGAACAACAACTTCTTTCCTTTTATTTATCAATTTCATTCAAGCTCAAAAGTCACCACTTATTCATCTTCCATGAGTCATTGGGGACCCTATTTTCTTTGTATTTCCACAACTTTATTTCACAACTTTTTCTTTCTTTTTCTTTTTGAATCTTTTGTCTCTTTTTTTTTTTTTTGTATGGAGGGGTTCCATTTTCTCGAAACATGGGCACAAGGGCCTTCTTTGCATTTACTTGATTTGTCTTCTCTTTTCACCACACCCCCAACTTTGGCTTTTGGCCTACGTTGGCTATTCAAACAAACCACAGAACATGAGGATTATGGGTAGTAGATAAGGAGAGGTTACAATGTTACCAAGTTTCTTCCAACAAAAGGTCAAGGTTCAAATAGTGCTCAAAAGAGGTTCACACACTCACAAGGTAAGCCACAAAAGAGGTATTATGTCAAATTGGTTCACACTCTTTAAAGTTGCCTAAGATCATCTCAAGAAATTTGCATCACTTAGTCAACCGGACCAACGGGGCAAATTCTAGGTGTCATCACACATGGTTCACGGTAAGCTCATCACACAAGGCATTAACACCCAAGTCAAACAAGACTCCACACTTTCGCTAGTATGCAATGTTCATCACAAGAGAACTCGATTCGATAATTGGCTAGTCACAATGAGATGCAAAGAGTTCACATATTGTCTATGCAACTTCAATTGGCCTCATTGTATCCGCACATTCATTTATGTTCGATTATGATCACTATTCAAGTCATCGGTATTGATCAAAATCGATACTCAATTTTGCAAGAGAACAGCCACATTCAACACATACAAGAGGTGGCAATTTTTTTTTGAAAGGGTCAAAAATCATTTACAATTAAAAGCAAGGGGCCACAAGCTCAAACCTTCCACAAAAAGAAGGGCATAACACAATTATAAATTTCAACCTAAAATATATAAACAAAATGAAGTCAAAAAAAACATTTGTCCTCAAATGCAAATAAAAAACATCCACAAGTCGAAAAAAATAAGGCAGAGATGGAGGTAAAGAGAGGGTCCTGTCTACACATTCACTCCATCTGTTTGGGCAAAGTCCCCGATGCATCATTTTGAGTTTGAGCATCAGTGCTCCAGGTCACATCAGGAGGAACAACAGTGCTAGATCCACTAGGAGTTGTCACGTGTGAGATGCATAGTTGTATAGAATCCTCGGGCCTATGAAGGAACATTAGGATCTTTGATAGTGGTCTTCATGTCAGACGTGGACCTCTTTCCCTTGCCTTTCGCACCTGGTGTTGGAAGTTTCGTATCTTTGACTCTGGATATAGCTGCATTCTCATTTATCGTAATCCACTTAGTCTTCTTTTGGGCTGGTATTATTCTTTCATCTGTTTTTGATCTAGTCATGTCTGCAAAACCTCGAGGAGAATTTAGGAAATATCCAAATGAACGCACAAAAAATTAGGCGCGGACAGGCTCACCGAAAAAGTTGGCGGGTCGTTGAATTGTTTCGGTGAACTAGGTTAGCCCGCTGAAAGTTACAGTGAAATAAGGGTTCATGAGTGTAGAAATAGGGTGATCAAGAAGTATTTCGGCGACCTCAGGTTTCTTACCAAAAGTTACAGACTCCAACAACACATTAAAAAAGAAATTAAAGGCCAGATGGGGATACTAGGCGATACTCCAAGTGGTTCGGCGAGCTCGACCCAGCTCGCCAAATGACCTAACGTGCCTACATTCAACCCAGCTTCTTGAATTCAACCCCTCAACCCCCAGAAACAAAATCAACGGATGCTCAAGTGAAATTGAAGTGCACCCATGAAACCCAAGCATAAACCCACAAATGTTACTTTATTTTAAGCACAAGACTACGGGGTTTCCACAATCAAAACATTAAGGTCAAGATTATCAAATTAAATCAGGCATTCAAACATACTAATTCTATCAAAGAGGCCCACCACACGACAACAAGATAAGATCATTGCAAATGAGTACAATTTTTGATAAAATAATATCGGGGTTCGGAAAACCAACCTCTAATGCCGATTAAATTGATATTAAAATTCTAGGCGGCAATGTAATCCAACTCCGAGCACAAATCAATGCTAAAAATACTCTAAAAATGCAAGAAATATAGAAACTAGAGTGTGGATGTGATGTTGTGAAGATGAAAAATGAGGGAAATTGAAACTTTTAAACCTTTGGCTTGAAAAAACGTCTAGTTCTCGCCCATTCAGCGACATTAGTCATGCTCGCCGAGCCACTTGGTGACATGCTGAGTAGTCATTTACCTCGCCGAACTTTACAGGACTTCCAGTTATTATGGGAGTACAAATGGCGGTCTCCGTCGAGATCACCGACATGGTCGGCAATTCGCCAATAATTTCTTGAGCTCATCGAGTTTTACAGACTCCAATGTAAAATTGTCTTGAGCCTGACGGCAGTTTGGGTTGGGGTTGCCGACCTCCTTGGTGATCCACTGAATGGACCTGATGCACGTCAATCTGCACTTTTCAAACACTTTCCACACTTCCACCTACACAATCAATACACCATTATTTTATCAAAACAAAATAAATCAATAAGGGGTCTTAGGTTGCTCCCAAGCAGCGCCTTAGTTAACGTCGCTGCATGATGCAAGTCCACTTTCAAACCTCATTCTTGGGGTTAGCCTTAATATCACTAGACAAACCCCCGTACTGTCTCGGGTTGAGATGAAACGATATATGACCCATTTGGGTCTCCAACTGCTTGATCGACACTGAATGGGAGGTGACAGTTTTGAGGGTAGACACATCTTCTTTCATTTCCATTAAAATCTTGTCCGATCCTTCAACTTTGTTGAGGATACGAGAGAGCATATCCTCAGACCGACCACCTTCTGAATCTTTTGGCTTTTGGCACTCGTGGGGAGGCACATACCTATCCTTCTCCCCATCCTTCAATTCGAATTACGGTCCCTCCATTCACAATCTTGATCTTTCCATCCTTCATCCCTAGCCCAACCTTGGTTACCACCTTGCCTCGGGTAGTTTGAACAATAGCCACCGCCTTGGTTGGCTAGGAAATTTACCTCTTCATTATACAAGGCTTCAAACTTGGACTCATCTGGATTAGCACACCTGACACCCACGACATTGACACATCGAGCACCAACTCCTATGACATTTTTAGACAAAATATCAAGTTGTGTCATGATCTTGGCCATGTTTTGGTCCCTCTCTTGGTCCTGCTCCATTTGTTCCTTAGTTAACTTGAACATGAGAGGGGAGACCTGGTCTTCACGGGTATACCACACCCTGTTTATGGTAGTGATGCTATCCAAGAGCTGAGCAGCTATCACACAAGGTTGTTGCATCAAACCTCCCAGAGAGAGTTGGTCAGCAACACCCTTATTTACCAAATTCAGACTACGGTAAAAATACTGCAGCAACACGTTATCAGGCAAGCCATGGGTTAGGCATTGAAGCACCAACTTTTTGAATCGCAGCCAAGTTTTATGAATAGGCTCGCCTTCTAGATGCTTGAAGCTCTGAATGCTGTCTTGAAAAGTCATCATCTTCGAGGGAGAGAAAAATCACACTCGAAATAGGATGACCAACTCCTCCCATGAAGCGATTGATTCACGTGGCAATTTAGCCATCCATTTGTATGCCTCACCCATCAATAAGAATGGGAACAACCTTAACCGGACCGATTATTGGGAGATATTCTTGAAGGAGAATGGTTTGGTTACATCCACGAAGTTTCTAATATGCTCATGGGGATCCTCATGAACCAAACCACTGAAAATCCCTTTTAGTTGCAAGAGTTGCAACATAGTACTTGTGATGTGGAACACTGCATTCCCTTCAGCCGGAAGTAAGCGAATGGCACCAATACTGCCCAGGAGATGGGGGTCATTAGCATGAGGCTCGTTGACATCGTTGAGATTTTTGATGTCGTCTTGATGGCATACTTGGCTGCCATTGCTATCGTTTATGCTCATACTTCCTATTCACAATAAACAAAAAAGCAAAATGAAACTAAAAATTAAGCAAGTATCACTATAACCAACAAGAACAAAATCCAACTTAACTAAAAATTCTCAAGTAACACTCTCCCGCAGCGGCGTCATTTTGACTTCACGTATCAGGACACCACTTCCAGTTCAAGTGTCAACGATCACGTGTAGTAATATAACCCAACCGAATGGGTTGGGGTCAAGTCCCAAAGGAGTAGTTAGTAGTTGAGAATCAAGTAGAAAAGTAAAATTATGTTCTAGTCAATCATAGCTATAAATATTTACGAGTAAAAGCATACTAAATCAAGAAGTGACATGAATGTCAATTATCAATGGGGTTTTTTATTTTCCACTAATAAATCAAGAATAGCAAAAATATAAAGATGAGAGATAGGGAGACGAGATTCTTGCGATGTGATAGGAATATGGGATAAAATAAACAACCTGGTAAATGCTATTGATAGTAAATTACTGAACATTTGTAACTAACCTAGACTTTAGTGGGGGTAAATTTTCTCTTGAACAACTTACCTTGAATCAACTCGGTTTCTCTCGAACACTGAGTTGCAGCAATTAAGCACAACCTTCGCCTTAGCCCATTCACTCTCTTGAGCTGAATGTGTGGGAGAAGATCTAGGGTTCACTTTCTCGAGCTGAACCCATGATGACCAAATAACCACATGTTATCGATTTAGTAGTTTCGGTTTTAAAACCTCTCTCTCGAGCAAGCCAAAAACACTAAGATGAAATCGTATTTACAACTACAATCCTATTAAATTCAAACAAAAATACTAAACGAAATCACATTTAAACAGCAAATAGACTGACAATGAGCAATACCCAACAGTAAATTTAACCCATATTCACATAATCACACCCCATGAATTGGGGTTTTAGCTAGACATGATAAAGAGATAGAAATCGATACCAAAAAGTGTTTTCATCAAATGGGTACGATAGAAAATGTCTTTAAACACGTCAAGGATGAAGATTCTTCAAGACCTACTTCTAATTTCTGGGAAATGTAAACCTTCAAATCTTCAAAGCACAAGAACAATGTCTCCAAAAACTCTAAGAACTGAAAAATGTCTAGAAATTCAATTATAATTAGATACAACTTGATTACTAAGCTACAGACTTAAATGGGTATTTATAGTTTTTGAAAATTTGTGTTACAAAGGACCACTTGGCGCAGTTAGTCGGGATCACCTACGCACTCGGTTATCCGCCCTTTGGTCTGGTTCATCGCCTTTTAGCTTTTGCCTTCAGCATCTTCGCATTTTGAATCATTGGGCGATATGGTGTTGCTTCACGAAACTGTTCGGCGACGCACCGACTACTCCCTTTCATTGCCAACTTGATCTTTTCTTTCAGGGCTCAGCACATTGGAACTTTGGACGAGGTTACGGCCATTCAGTGATTCGCCTAATGCATTAGGTGATCCTTAGGCCTTCATTTCTTCATTCTTTCAGCCGCCTTGTTCCTTTTTTTGTTTAATAGCATCCATGCTTTGTCTCTTAATTGAAATACCTGAAACTTAAGGATTTACATTAGTTGTTGAGACAAAATATGCATTTGAGGACACTAAATCCATTAAAATATAGTCCTAAAAGAGTCCAAATAGTGGACTCATCATTAAGTTCCACCACCAACGAAGAGTAGGTTTGTTTAGACAGATTCCCTTCATGAAAATTTTTTGGAAGCCATTACAACGCTTGGCTTAAAGAGTAAGTTTTTCCCAACATATATTGTGTAAAATATGAGATCATTCAAAGATTATCAACATGTATATCGTGTAAAATATTTAATTGTATTTATGAATTTTTTTTCTACAGGAGCTTATCCAAAGAAATTTATTGAACTGATGGATATTCGTGAATTTGAGTAGCAGACATGTCGTATACCATTTGAAGGTTTACTACTTTTAACTCAATATATGCTTAATCAATAGAACAACTTTTATCTATAGAAAAATAAATGTTATTTTGTAGATGAAAATAGAAATAAATAATCCTAGTTGAATGTTCAATCTTCTAATAGGGTACATATTTTTGCTTTTTTATTCGTTCTTATTTTTTTCTAGTATTATTTAAGTTTAAAAGGTTTTCTATTTTTCTAAATGATACATTTGATTGCACAAACTTACACATTGTAAGAAAATAAAAATGAGAAGAAAACAATTCTTAGTTTCATTGTTGGTATCAATCAATATCAAAAATTTTATTTTTTCATGAATTGATCATATAGTAGGTCAATAAAATTTTAATTATATCGTCTCAGTTTCATTGTCAAGAATATTTTACATACATATATTTTATTACATCATTTTCTAAAAATGCAATTAGCATATTTAAGTGAATTAAGAAAATTCAAACACAGTCTAATTTTTTTCTTTACTTCCTGTTATTTTTGTCCAGTTCCTCTTCCTCTGATGAGTGGAGATGGTTGAATATTAGGAAAGAGTTCTCAAAATATTTAAATAATTAGTTTTCTTATTTATTTGCTTAATTTTTTTTGAAACATAACTGGTCGATTTTAGTCTGTGCATGCAAGGTTAAAGTTGAGTTGAATAATTATTCAATTATGAAAATCAAAATTACTCCATCACATGCAAATAAATAGAGAAATAATTGTCAGCAAAATATTTACAATATTTTATGTCTTATTTTGCTATGCACCAAGAAGATTATGGAAGTTTTTCTGCAAAGGAATGCTCATTCTTCTTTAATGATTTCCTGAATCAAGAACTTAAGGTAATTGCTCATATAAAAAAAATTGTTTGATCATAGAGCATTATGCTTTGAAATTGAAAATTTTCAGAAATTGAATGCATTGATTAAGTTTGAATATAATATAATTTTCTCTAGACTTTATATTCTTTTTAAGAGTTTTCTCTCTCTTGTTGATGAGTGAAGATGATTATATATTTTGATTTGAAAAGATTAAATTTAGTTGATTAATCTTCAGTAAAAAAAAATCTTATATTTTTTAAGAACAAAAAATAGATTTTTATTAGATTAAACCTTAAACATGCCTGAAGTAAAGATAATTCAATAATAAAAATCAAATTATAACATAACATGTGAATACATATTGTAAAAATATTGCCAGTAAATTAATCGGTAAAGATGGTTATACATTTTATGGTGAAGGTATTCTCACCTGATTTGGCTAATCAATTTTTAATTGAATTGTTTCTTACATTTTTTTTTACAACACAAATAACCAATTTTAGTTATATGAATTATTAAATTCGTATTGTATAAGATAATCCATTAATAAAACTCAAAAATATATCATAACATGTGAATACATAATGAAAATAGAGTATATTTATTTAAAATTTATCGTGTCTTATTTCACTGTGTAACAAAAACATTATAGAGGTGTAACAAAATATGAAATATCGTTCCTTCTCCGTTATATCCCCCAATATTCAGAACTTGAAGTAGTTTTTCATATGTCTTTATTTTGTCATAGAAAATTATATTTAAAAATATAACTTATAATGTTGGGTAAATAACAAAATTATTGTTTATTTTACCCACTTTACATTCACATGTTAATTAGTGGTGATGATTGTATAGTTTAAGGTGAAAGGATTGCAAATAATTTCAAATTTATTTTTATTTTTTTTACATTTTTGTAGAATATGAATGATAGACTTTTGTTCTATGAAAAATTGAAGATGTGTTAAAAAAAATAAAATCTGATATTGATGATCAACTTATATCATAACTAACGAATAATTACTGTGAAAATAGTTATAATTAAATTTTCCTATAACTTTTGATGTCTTATATCTCTTTGTAGCAAAACAATTGTGAATGTAGTACTGCAAAGGAGGTGACAGATCATAGTTGCAATGTTCTTTTACATTTGAAACCTAAGGTAGGTTTTCATATACCTATGTCTAGTCTCGAAATATTATGTTCTGAAAATTTAATTTAGAAAATTGAGTGAATTACGGAATTTTGTAGACACTTTTATTTATCTCTTTACAATCTGTTTTTTATCCACTTTTTCTTTCTCAATAAATTAGTGGAGATGATTGTATGTTTTTAGGAGAAATTGTTTCCAAATAATTATGTTGGTTAGTATTTAATCTAATTGTTTCTTTCTTTTTTTTCAAAGAACAATTTTTTGATATATAAAAAGGCTAAATTTATGTTGTATAAGATAATTCAATGATGAAATAAAAATCATATCATAACTTGTGAGTACATCATAACAATAATTGTTAGTAAATATATTTATATAATTTGGTTTCATTCTTAACGTGTAGCAAAAAAATTGAGGTATTATTATAATGGTGTAACGACTAGGTTCCGTCGTTATAGAAAAGCCAATGGGTAAAAATTTTGGATCGAAAAGCTTATTCGTAGTAACTTAGAATTTCCCAACCTAGTCCAGATTTGGATGAAATCGGAGTCATTAAGGTGTAGGGAAATCTAGTAACAATCGGGTGAATTAATTATGATTTTTATTACATGAGTAGTTAGATAAGTCGTTAAGAAATCCGTACGACTTTACGGAATTGAATTCGGGCTAGTAGAACTCCCAGAATCAATCTTAGCGTAAACGGTATTTTCTGAGTGTCGTTGGTTGAAGGTGTGTTGTGAAATAAGGGTCTTGGAATTATTAAAATAGCTCACTAGTTCCGTGCAAGTCGCTGGGGAGGGATTTCTACAGCCAGGGCGGGGCCACTATAGCAGGGTGGTTGCCGCTGTGGCGGAACAAATGCAACTTAAAGTCATAAATAAACCCCAAAACGTCTTTATTCTGCACTTTTCTATTTTTAGAGCTAAGGAACAAACCCCAGGCAATTCTTGACATTTTTCCACCATTCTTGAGGCTCAAGGTAAAGTTTTCACTCCCTGAATCCGTTTTTGATCCGTAGAACATAATCTAATTGGTAATTATTGATAGGGGAGGGTTTTGATTTAGAAACTATGGTGGAAAAATCCATAGTTCGGATACTTGGGGTCATGGGTTTGATCTAGGGTTCATTAAATTATTAGTAATTCGGGTAATTAGTGATTGTTTATTGATTCCCGTATTATATTGATTGATTGTAGACCAAGAACAAGCAGAATGAATCCGGAAAAGGGAAGGATCAAGTTTCTTAGGATTTCAAGCTTGTTTCGAGGTAGGTGATGCTCTTGATTCTATGATTGTGTGATGTATGTTTGTTCTTGCTTCATTATGATATTTGTATGTATATGAATGTTGCATTATTGATCACACTTGTGGTAAATGAGATAGATGAATGATGAATGCTTGAAATCATGACCTAAATGCATGATCTTGAGATTGTGATTGTGATTGTGGCTTGTTGAATGGATCGGGTGTTGCGTTCCGACACACTAACTTGGATCGGTTTCCATGTTCCGGCATAAACATTGGACTGGGTACCACGTTCCAATATGCTAACAAATTGGGTTTGGGTTCCATGAGAGGACCAATGATTTGCTATAATTGTGTATATTGAGAAATGTGAAATGGTACCTTGTTCGTATATGTTGATAATATTGTATATATTCGATATATGCATGTGATTATATTGTTGTAATGACTTACTTATGTTGCACTTAGTGGGATAGCCGTGTGATCCTACCAGTACTCTGTGGTTGTGTACTGATACTGCACTTGATGTTTCTTTGTTGAGTACAGGGCATCTTCAGATGGCTATTGACAGACCACGTCTAGAAGATCAGTGATCATTTCGAATTCAAGGGTGAGCTAGTTCTTCCGGGCTTCCATGAGTTCTCTTTCCGTCTATGTCCACATTCCAGACTTAGACTTGTTCTAGTTAGTATTAATTCATTAGTTTAGGGTTGTATCCCCTCTTGTTTAGACTTGTTGAACTTTAGATGTTTTGGTACATTGACTTTCAGGTTCTAGGTGTATCTTCCTCAATGTTAGTTTATTATTGTTAGACTTTTGTTAGAGTTTATGGGAACCCTATTTCTTGCCTTAGTTTTTAGATTAGTTGCTTGGTTTGGATGGTAGTAATGGTTCTCCCACCGGAGAGTAAGTGTGGATTCCAATCATGATGGTCTGGATCGTAACAAATGGAAACATCGTTCCATCAATAATTTGCTCCCTTAAATTTTAAACTTGAGATAGTTTTTCATATACCTATTTTTTATCATAGTGTATTATACTTTGAAAATACAATTGATAAAGTTAAAAAAAATTAAGATAATTTATACACACTATTACTGTCTCTTCATTATCTGTTTATTATATCCACTTTCTTTCCGTCGATTAATTACTTGGATGATTGTATATTTTGAGGGAAAAAGATTGCCTAATAATGATGTTCGATAATATTCATTTTTGTTATTTCTTACATATTTGTAGAATACAAATGATCGACTTTAGATCTATAAAAGGTTAAATTGTGTTTTATAAGATATTTAAATAGTGAAACTCAAAACTATATAGTGATTTGTGAATACATTGTGAAAATAATTGTCACTAAATACACTTACAATTTTTGGTGTCTTATTTCATTGACTTGCAAGAAAGTTATGGAGGTGTTACTCCAGAGGAAAGATCATTCCAGTTTCCCTATGATCCCCCATATTCAGAATTTGAGGTAGTTTTTCATATATCTATATTTTTTTCATGAGCATTATATTATGATAGAGTAATTTACAGAATTCAACGAAATAAGAAAATTTATATACACAATCATTTTTTCTTCATTGTCTATTCTTTTTTTTTTTTTTTTAATTTTCTTTTTGCTTGTTAATCGCTAGTGAGATGGTTGTATATATTAAGGTGAAATAATTTTCAACTAACTTGTTAATTTTAATTAACTTGTTTTTACACTTTTGTAGAATACTACTGATTAATATTTTTATATGAAATGTTAAATGTCATGCCCTGGACGTGGCTGAGACTCGAGAACCATTGCTCACCCCAAGCGAATCCTTGGCCTGGCTAACTACTCAGCGGAAGACTTAAAGCATAAATACAAAGATTCAATACAACTTTACTCAACTGATCAAGAGATAGCTTAGAAGGTTTAATGATAAAACATTCAACTTAGCCAAAATGGCAACTCAAGTCTTTACATATGAAATAACGATGTAAAGACAAATGAACTACTAACTGTCTATGAAGCCTCTAAACTAGGAGGGATGTCGGGACAAGACCCCCGATCATCCTAAGATTTGAAAACTACTACAACAATAAATAGGGAATCCTCTGGAGAGCAAGGAGGCTCACCAACTGACTTTGAGATGCTCAACTGGATCAACGAGACGCTGGATGCTGATTCGAGTTACCTGTATCTACATCATAATAAGATGCAGGCCAACTGACATTAGTACATTAAATGTGCGAGCATGCAAGGGAAAAACTAAACACGACATAAGCTTGAAATGAATCTGGAAAGAGCACTTACCTTGGCTTTACTCAACTCATGAATACTCAACTCAAATGTAAAATAAAACAACATTACAGGTGCAGTTTATATAAAGAATTTAGACAATGATAAAAAGTCACTTTACTCATATAATAAAGTATTATAATTCTATGGGAGTTTCTCTAATCGACAACCATCACTATGAACTAATGTGATGATACAATGTCTCGCCTAGGCTGCCAGAACTGTCTTATAACTTGCCAAGATATAGAACGCCTCAACTAAGTGGATCCACTATTCTATGCTTAAAATCACTAAGGAATCATCTAAAAAGTATGATCCTTTCTACCCACGATGGCTACATGGTTTATGGAGACATTGAGTTATTATGAACTCGTCCCCATATTGGTAGAGCTGACAGTATGGACTGGCCCACCTCATCTGGGATAACCCATACATGCTTTGAAATTTGACGGGCCAGGCCGGGCTAGCCCATTTTTGGTGTGGGCCAGAAAATGGTCGGCCCAGCTCACAAGTATGTGGGCTACGGGCTTGCCGGGCTAGCCCTCTTTTCGTAAAAATATATATTTTTTAATTTTTAAATTAAATTATAATTTAAAAATATTATTATAAATATCAACAAGATAATATTACATGGTGTTAGTGTTACTACTTGTTAATCAAATCCACAAATAAAATTATTTTTATAATATTTATTAAGTTTGATTTCTAGTAAAAGCATAAATAGCTAATAAAAATATTAACCTAATTGTTTTTCAATGATCATAATAAAACACAAAAACTATGACAATATTCCATAGGCTACGGCCTATGTAGTGATTCCTAGAAATTTTAGGGAATTTTTATTTTATGTAATACATATTTTATAAACATAATTTGTATTTAGATTGTAATATTTCATACTTTAAACTGATTTTGAGTTTAGACTCTTGTTATTTTTAACACTCTATTTATTTTTTCTTTTGTTTGATTAATTTTTAGTTGGCCCATGGGCCGGCCCTATCCATATTTCTCAAGCCCCACAAATCGGCAGACTTATTCACACCGAGTTAAAAAGCCCTTTTCTTAAATGGGGTCCAAAAATCATAGCCCAACCCTATCAAATCACGGGTTAGGCCAGGCCGGCCCAACGGGCCAAGCCCATATTGATGGCTCTATATATTGGTACTCAATACTACTCCCAAAATATACTCAACTCATAGGTTTAAAAATAAAACTCTTTCTGTGATTTTAGGTAATTACTCAAAACTTAGCTTAAAAGTTCTGTTGGAAATTGGTATTTCCTCTCTTGTTTAAATGTGAAACATTTTAACTTTTGGGAATACTTAGTTCCCGTATAATCTTTTGAAGAAATAAATTTAACTCTTTACTCAACTCAAAACTCAAGTATTAAAGCAAAGTTAAAATGTTTATGAAAGACTTTTGGGAAACTCTATGAACTTTTCTTGACTTGACTCTTTTCTTCCCTTGAATTGAATTATGGATTCAAGGCTTATGATCTCATGCTATGGATGATTTCATGTTGTTTAGATGTACCTTCGAGTGTAGAAATCAACTAGAAAACTTAGGTACATTGCTAGGGAACTCATACGGAAAGAAGTGGGAAAGGGTGGAAGACCTGATGTCCCTGGCACTCTGAGAGACGTGGGGCACCAGAGCTGAAACTTCAGACACTGGCTTGGGGTGCTCTGGCTGGCACAGAGCCCCAGAGGCCAAACTTCAATGCCTGATGTGGGGCGCTCTGAGTGGTGCGGTGCCCCACCCTTTTTCCCAGATTTTTGACGTCTTCCCATGCTTATTTTTTAGTTCTAAACACTTTAGATTCAGTTGGTTCTTTCCCCAAACACTTAGATTCGAATACATTATCAATATATGCAAGAATCTACTCAAAACAACATCTAATTCCATGAATCAAACTCAAGAAACTTCTCAACAACTTCAACAATAAGAAACCTCAAGAACTTGACAAATTTCATCAAGAACTCATAATCTTTTCTTTTAAGTACACAATTACGTTGAATTTAATCATGATTGGCGCATGGGTGAATTAATACAACGCTATGTGCTCTCACATATCTCATAGGGATCACCTCTTGATGAAATCCACAAGCCTAGCTTTAAGAACTTGATGATTCCTTGCTTCTTCTCCTCTTTTCTCCTTTTCTTTTCTCTTCTCCCAAAACCCTAACTCTCTGTTGTAAAGTGTAAACTAAACCAAATCAGTTTAGATCCCATCTTAATTACCAAAAAACGAAATTAAATAATTGGGTAGTGAAAAGACCATAATACCCTTCAAAAATCCAGTTTTGACTTTCCTTATCTAGATAACCCAACTTAAAATGGGCATATATCCCTCATACAAACTCAAAATCGCGCAAACTCAGCGGCGTTAGAAACATAATTAAAAGATATTCCCTACAATATCTTATAGCACACCTAACTCATCTTGAGTTAGTAGTTATGGTCATTTGAAGTTGACCCAAAACTCATACTTAACTTAAGTTGGTCAAACTTTCCAAATTTGATTATTTCCAAAAATAAGGCTTCTTTCTAATTCTAGTTCTTTACAAAATCGAGGTGTTACAATATCTCCCCCTTGGAAATATTCATCCTCCAATGAGATTACTCTTAGTAAGCTAAGGGCGTAACATCGGATATTCAGTTTAGACACCCAACAAGCAAATCTAACACAACAAGCATATAAATTAAAGAGTACTAAAGGAGAATTAGTATCTTGATCTGGAATTTCTCCGGGCTCAAAGAGATGTGGATGTCTCTTCTTCATATTCTCTTCAGCTTCTCAAGTGGCTTCCTCAACAAACTAATTTCTCCAAAGAAATTTGATTGATATTACTTTCTTGGTCCTCAACTTGCGAACCTGACGGTCTAGAATCTAAACAGGGATCTCCTCATAAGATAAGCTATCCTTGATACCAGTAGCTTCAGTTGGTATGCTAAGTGAAGGATTGTCCATGCACTTCTTCAACATAGAAATATGGAATACTGGATGAACTGCTGCTAACTCTTGGGGTAGTTCCAACTCATAGGCTACATTGCCAATCCTCTTGGATATTATGTAAGGATCAATATATTGGGGACTAAGCTTCCCCTTCTTACCAAATATCATAACACCCTTCATGGGTGAAACTTTCAAGTATACCCAAGCATCTACTTCAAACTCTAACTCATTTCTCCTAACATCAGTGTAGGATTTCTAACGACTCTGCGTTGTTTTCAACCTCTCTTGAATAACCTTTACCTTTTCCATAGCTTGATGCACTAAGTCTGGTCCTATCAACCCAGCTTCACCAACTTCAAACCATCCAATAAGAGATCTGCATCTTCTCCCATAAAGAGCTTTATAAGTAGCCATTAGGATGTTGGAATGGTAACTATTGTTGTAAGAAAACTCATTGAGAGGTAGGTGATTATCCCAATTACCCTTGAAATCAATCACACAGCCCTCAACATATCTTCTAAGGTCTGAATAGTGCACTCTGCTTGACCATCTGTTTGAGGATGACAAGTAGTACTCAAGTTCACCTTTGTACCCTAAGCCTTTCTGAAAAGATTTCCAGAACTGTGTAGTAAATTATGCACCTCTATCTGAAATAATCCATACCGGAACCCATGAAGTCTTACTACCTCTTGAATATATAACTTGGCATAATCCTCTGTTGAATGGGTAGTCTTTACCGGTAAAAAGTGAGCTGATTTGGTCATTCGATCTACAATCACACAAATAGAATAATGTTATCTGCGAGACCGTGGTAAACCTGTGATGAAATCCATATTGATCATCTCCCACTTCCATTTCAGAAGTTCTATATTCTGAGCCATACCATCGGGCCTTTGGTGCTCTACTTTAACTTGCGGGCAATTTGGACACTTAGAAACAAATTCTGCAATGCCCTTCTTCATACTACTCCACCAATAGACTTCTCTAAAGTCACGATACATCTTTGTGGAACCCGAATGGATAGAATATCTGGAGCTATGAGCTTCCTCCATAATCCTTTCTTGAAGTTCATCCATCATTGGTACACACAACCTACCTTGATACCTCAACACACCATCTCCCCCTTATTCAAAAGCCATTGCTTATGAACATTTGCCTTTAATTCAAGCAAAATAGGGTCTTGGTCTTGCTTCTTTTTTACTTCTGACACTAATGATGATTCTGCCCCATTCATCACCATTACTACTCCTTTTGTGGAATCTATTAGTTGAACTCCTAATTGTGCAAGTCTATGCACATATCTCACTAACTCTTTCTTATCTTCCTCAAAATGAGCGGTACTACCCATAGACAATCTACTCAAGGCATTAGCAACAATGTTAGCCTTACCTGGGTGATAAAGAATACTCATGCCATAATCCTTAAGTAACTCTAACCACCTTCGCTGTCAAAGGTTAAGCTCTTTCTGACTAAACACATACTGAAGACTCTTGTGATCAGTGAACACATCCACATGAACACCATAAAGATAATGACGCCATAATTTCAAAGCAAATACTATAGCATCCAACTCTAGATTATGGGTTGGGTAGTTCATCTCGTGAATCTTAAGCTGTCTAGAGGCATAAGTTATAACTTTGCCATTCTGCATTAACACACAACCAAAACCAATTCTAGACGCATCACAATCTACAACAAAGCCTTGTGTACCTTCTGGTAAGGTCGATACTGGGGCAGTACTCAACCTCTTTTTCAATTCCTGAAAGCTTTTCTCACAAGCTTCAGACCATTGAAACTTAAGCTTAGTCATAGGATATGAAATAGATGAAAATCCCTCAACAAACCTTCTATAATATCTAACCAACCCCAAGAAACTCCTAATGTTGGTTGGAGATATGGGTCTAGGCCAATTTTGCACTGCCTCTATTTTCTGAGAATCAACTCTAATTCCATCACCGAAAATAATGTGGCCTAAGAATGCCACAGACTCAAGCCAAAACTCACACTTAGAGAACTTGGCATACAACTCCTTATTCTTTAGAGTTTGGAGGACTATTCTTAGGTGACTAGCATGATCTTCCTCATTCCTCGAATAGATTAGGATGGCATCAATGTACATGATGACAAACATATCTAAATAAGGCTTGAATACTTTATTCATAAGGTCCATGAACGTTGCAGGAACATTAGTTAAACCGAACGACATGACTAGAAACTCATAATGATCATAACGGGTCCTAAAAGTTGTCTGTGGAATATCACATTCCCTTACTCTTAACTGATGGTAGCCAGACCTGAGGTTTATCTTAGAGAAAAATGTGGCACCTAAAGCTCATAGAAAATATCATCACTTCTAGGAAGAGGATACTTATTCTTGATGGTAACCTTGTTCAACTGACGATCATCTATACACATCCTAAGGGAACCATCTTTCTTCCTCACAAATAAGATCGAAGCGCCACAAGGTGAGACACTTGGTCGAATAAAACCCTTAGATCTTTCAACTATTCTTTTAGCTTTTTCAACTTTGTTGGAACCATTCTATATGGCGGAATAGATATTGGACGAGTATTAGGAAGGATTCTATACCAAAGTCTATCTCTCTCTTATGAGGGACTCCGGGTAGATCTTTAGGAAAGACTTCTAAAAACTCACTCACAACTAAAACTGACTCAATACGAGGTGTCTCAACACTAGAATAATTAATTCAGACTAAGTGATAGAAACACCCCTTGGAAACTAACTTTCTCGCCATAAGGTACGAAATAAAACAACCCTTAGGCACTGCTGAACTACTCTTCCACTCTATAATTGGCTCATTAGGAAACTGGAAATTAACTACTCGAGTTCTACAATAATCTATTGATGCAATTCAGGCATGAAGCTAGTCCATACCTAGAATGACATCAAAATCTACCATTTCTAACTTAATTAAGTCATCCATAGTACTCTTGTGATTGACGGAAATAGTACAATCACGATAAACTCTCTCAGCTAGAATAGACTCCCCAATAGGTGTAGAAACACAAAAGGGCTCACAAAGTTTCTCAGGAAAAACATCAAAATTCATCGCAACATAAGGAGTTACAAAAGATAAACTCGCTCCTGAATCTAGCAAAGCATAAACAGCAAAGTTAAAGACTTGGATCATACCAGTGACAACATTTGGTGAATCATCTTGCTCTTGGTAACTAGTGATAGCATATAGACGGTTTGCTCCCCACCAGTACCTAAGGTAGCTTCTCTAGGTACAACCCTATCTGGTGGAGAAACTGAAGATGATTGGATTTTATTGCCCCCATTACCTTGTCGATTCTTAGGGCACTCTTTCATGAAGTGGCCCTCTTGATCATAGTTGAAACAACTAGTGGAGCCATCGCGGCACTTGCCTGGGTGGTTCCTACCACACTTAGCACATGCAACAGCCCAATTGCCTTCTTGTACCACACTACCTTGAGATTGAGCAGGTCTAGCTCTTAAATTCTGCGACTTCTGACTATTACACTCACTTTTGTTCCTTGGTGCAGGTGTACTAGCAGAGGATGGAGCAGGTCCCTTTTGCTTATGTTGAAAGGAAAAATGGTTCACATTGCTCCTTTGCTGTCTAGACTCATCTCTTTCTTAGCCTTCTTGTTTCTGAATTCCTCTCAATCTCTCAGCTTCTCTTCCTTAACCTACTACACATAAACCATAAGTCTAGCTAAATCCATGTCTCCTATCAGCTTAGCTGCCTTGCCCTCCTTACTTGACATACGAGACAACCTAGCAACAAATAGACTCATCCTGCCTCTCATATCCGCAACCATCTTCGGAGCATATCGGGAAAGTTGGGTGAACTTCAAACTGTACTCATGAACACTTAGTGAATCCTGCTTAAGGGTAAGGAACTCCTTTACCTTGGCTTCTCTTAGTTCACGGGGAAAGAAATGCCCCAAGAAAGCCTCCTCAAACATAACCCAACTCCAAACTGGTGCACCCTCAGCTCTACCCTTCTTCCATTGGTCAAACCAAGTTCTAGCTACACACTTTAGTTGATATGAAGCTAGTTCCACTCTCTCAAAATTAGCAATGTGCATAACCTCAAACACCTTCTGCAATTCCTCAACGAAATTTTCCAGATCATCAGTAGTGCTTAAACCAGTGAAGCTTGGAGGATTCATCATCAAGAACACACGAATCCTCAAAGTATCAGCCTCTTCCTGTCGAGCCCCTCTTTGTTGCCCAGCTTGATTGGTCACATCTTGACTTAGCATTCAGATTGCTTCCCAAAATTCAGCATTGGTGACCTCTCCTTGCGGTTGCACTTCTGGTGCATTAGGTACCCTTGTTCTTGTGGCTCAACATTCCTTCTAGTAGGACGACCTCAGACAGCTCTTCATAGAGGCGTGATCAATTGAAAGACACGCACAAGCACGAGTTAGAAAAAAAAACTTTATAGAGATAAAATCTATCGCATGAAATGAGTATGAAAAAGTGATGGAATTTCCTAAATGTTTCATCCTCCTAATTATAGATGTGGCGCACTTCACATCGATAACTAGAACTCTACAAACACAGCTTCATAGACCCCCTAGGACTCTTGAACTCTATGCTCTCATACCAAGTTTGTCACACCCCGAGCCTACACCCAAGACGTGGCTGGCACTCAAGAACTGTTGTTAGCCCCAAGCGAACCCTTGGCCTGGCTAACTACTCAGTGGAAGACTTAAAGCATAAATGCAAAGATTCAATGCAACTTTACTCAACCGATTAAGAAGTAGCTTAGAACGTTTAAAGATAAAACATTCAACTTAACCAGAATGGAAAATCAAGTCTTAACATATGAAATAATGATGTAAAGACAAATGAACTACTAACTGTCTATGAAGCCTCTAAACTAGGAGGGATGTCGGGACAAGACCCCCAATCATCCTAACATTCTAAAACTACTAAATCAATAAATAGGGAATCCTCTGAAAAGCAAGAGGCTTACCAACTAACTCTGAGATGTTCAACTGGATCAACGAGGCACTGGATACTGATCCTGGTTACCTGTATCTGCATCATAATAAGATACAGGCCAACTGGCATCAATACATTGAATGTATGAGCATGCGAGGGGAAAACTAAATAGGACATAAGCTTGAATTGAATATGGAAAGAACGCTTACCTTGGCTTTACTCAACTCATGAATACTCAACTCAAATGCAAAATAAAACAACAGTAAAGGTGCAGTTTACATAAAGCATTTAGATAATGATAACAATTCAATTTACTTATATAATAAAGTATTATAATTCTATGGGAGTTTCTCTAACCGACAACCATCACTATGAGCTAATGTAATAATACAACGATTCACCCATGCTGCCACAACTGTCATATAACTTGCTAAGATATAGAATGCCTCAACTAAGTGGATCCACTAGTCTATGCTAAAAAACACTAAGGAATCATCTAAAAAGTATGATCCTTTTTACCCACGATGGCTACGTGGTTTATGGAGACATTGAGTTAAAATGAACTCGTCCCTATATCAGTGCTCAATGCTACTCCCAAAATATACTCAGCTCATATGTTTTACAACAAAACTCTTTCTGTTATTTGAGGTAATTACTCAAAACTTAGCTTACAAGCTCTCTTAAAAATCGGTGTTTCCTCTCTTATAAAAATGTGAAAACATTTTACTCTTGGGAATACTTAGTTCCTGTATAATCTTTTAAAGAAATGAACTTAACTCTTATTCTTACTCAACTCAATACTCAAGTCTTTAAAACAAGTTTAAAACGTTAGCAAAAGACTTTTGAAAAGACTCTAAGAACTCTCTAGACTTAGCTTTTATTTGTCCTTGAATTTGAATTTATGGATTCAAGGTTATGATTCATGTTTACGGATGATTTCTAAATGTTTAGAAGTCATTTAGAGTAGTTAGAATCGATAGGAAGTGTTAGTACACTTTAGAAGGACTCAGACGGGCAAAATGACGAAGAACGGTTGGGCCAGGTGACCTTGGCGCATTGCTGTGTGGGGTACCAGCCCTTAAGTTCATAGACCCATTTTTGGCGCACTGCTGGTGCATCGCACCAGCATTGCCCTAGGCTAACCCAACGAACTTTTTGACTCATTTTCTGACCTTAATTCAATTCTTTTTCTCAATTTCCCATAGATTCATATACCCAATACATGTACACATGAATCTAACTTAAAGAACCTCTAAAACTAGATATGATTATCTCAAGAACTCCTCAATCTCAGCCCAATTCAAGAACGAAAGCAAATTCAAGAAACACATCAAGAACATCAAACTTTCAATCATTTTAGGACTAATTCACGCTGAAATAAACATGTTCGGTGTGTAGGTGAATGAACCCAAAGCTATGTGAACTCACATATCTCGTAGGATTGAATCCTTGGTGAAATCCGCAATCATTTCCTCAAGGAATCGACGAATCTTGACCTTTTTCTTATTTTCTCCTCTTGAGTTCTTTTCTCTAAAACCCTAGCGTATAATTTAAGTGCGTAAACTAAACTAATTCAGTTTAGACCCCTAAGGAATGACCAAAAATGAATTAAGCTAATTGGGTAATGAAAAGACCAAAATACCCTTCTAAAATCCAGTTTTGACTTTCCTTATCCAGACATCCCAACTTCAAACAGTCTTATCTCCCTTAAACGAACTCGAAATCAAGAAAATTCAGTGGTGTTGGAAAGATAATTCAAAGACCTTTCATACGGTATCTTGTATCCGACGTAACTCATCCTATGTTAGGAGTTATGGTCGTTTGAAGTTGACCCAAAACTTACACTTAACATAACTTGCCAAATTTCAGATTTTTATTCTTTTCCAAAAATGGTTCTTTATAATTTTAGATTTTTTAAATAACGGGGTGTTACAGAGTTTATTACTAAAATATTGCTTGACTTTTTTACATGAAACAAATGTACTACTTATTGTTACCATTTCTTGAAGGGAGCATTATTTCAAGATATTTTTTTATCATCTTAATAGTATGTTTACTATCTTATCCCCATTAAAAGTGGTTGAGGTTAAGCATTATTACTCATTGAACTAGTGTTTCACTTCCCAACATATTTTACAAAAAAATACAAGTGATGTTGGTAAATATTTTATTAATTAGAACTTACAAGTTGGAAATTCTTGATGAGCCCCACACTTGTTCGTGTGGGCATCAAGCTTATTTATTTGTTATGGACCTTTCTTTGAACTCTAAGATTCACTCCATAGTCAATTCCTTTATTTGATTCATGAATATTCTTTTGTTATTATAGATGTATGGCTCAAATCAAAATTTTTTCGTATTTGGAGATGAATTTAGTAGTATTACCTTGTGTATAGATTGTTGATGAATATGAGTCTTGTTTGATTATGTTGGTTAGTTCTTTTGTTGATTTTTGAGATAGAATATTTTTGTATAGGCCCAAAATTAGGAAAAACTCTAAGCAGTATTCATGTTGTCATGTGAGGGGCATACTCTAAGTAATATCTGTAGGCTACTAATTCTAGATGTATGGTCAAATTAATATGTTACTTTCATATTAGAGAGGGACATAGAAGGAGGTGAAATCTCATCGCGACATGGTACTTGAAATTTTTTTTTGAGCATGTTGCTTATGATGTCCTTCTAGTCTCTTTTCTGATGCACTATGAGAGTTCTACATATATTAAGATTTTATATGTCTAATTCATCAAGGTAGCTTATTTTGGGTGTGACTGTCACATGATGTATTACTAAATACCATTGCTATCTTTGTGAATATTTAGAGAAACCATTGTGTATGGCTTTTTAAGGGTAGTTTTTCCTTGCCCTCTGGTACTGAACTACATATGGGGGATGTATATATCACTGTTAGCGAGGCTTGGTCAAGCATCACAGTAGCAGAGCCATAGGGCGCTAAAACTAAAGAGCTCAACTGTAGTCACATTTCTAAATTGTTCTTGACATGTGGAATTCATTAGCTTGATGTGGTACCTGCACATTTTTAAGCTTCAAGGAATCAATGGTAAGGCATATTAATTTACTCTCAAGCTAGCAAGGATAGAGAATTGACAACAATATGAAACAGTTTTGGAAGATGTTTGATGTAAGGGGGAATTTACTATTGGAGATTTTGGATTCGCGTAGTAGAAGGGAAATTAATCATCCTTCTGTTCTCTTGTATTTTTACAGTACCAAGGTTCTAACTCACTAATAAACTCTAAGTGTTTAATCATTTTATATGAAAATAAATTCAAGTGTTTCTCAAACACTACACTATAATGAGGAGTTTTTAAAAATATTATACAGTGCTTTAAGAAGCAAATTATAGGAAAATAGATTTAGTGAGACTAATCTAATCTTCTTATAGAATGGTTGGTGATTTCTTTCGGTCTCACTAATGCTCCAAGTACTTTTATGTAACGAGCTAGTTTCGTCGTTATAGAAAAGCTGGTCGGAAAACTTTTCGTAGTAACTTGAAATTTCCCAAGATAGTCCAGATTTGGATGAAATCGGAGTCATTATGGTGTAGGGAAATCTGATAACAATTGGGTGACTTATTTATATTTTGATTACATGAGTAGTTAGATAAGTCGTTACGGAATCTGTATGACTTTACGAAATTAAATTCAAGTGAGTATAACTCCCAAAATCAATCATGAACGGTATTAATATAGCTCACTGTTTCGTGCAAGCCACTTTGGCGATGGTTTTGGTCGCTCTCGCGAGGCTGCTGTAGCGGGGTGAGGGCCACTGTGGCTAGTTCGACGCGACTTTAAGTCGTAAATAAACCTCAAAATGACTTTATTCAGTACTTTTCAAATTTTAGAGCTAAGGAACGAACCCCAAGTGACTCTTGATAGTTTTCCACCATTCTTGAGGCTAAAGGTAAGTTTTTACTCCCTGAATCCATTTTTCGATCCGTTGAACATAATAGAATGGGTAATTATCGAAGGGGGAAGGTTTTGATCTAGATTCTATGGTGGAAACAACCCTATTTTGGGTGCTTGGAATTATGGGTATGATCTACGGTTCATAGAATTGTTAGTCATTCGGGTAATTGGTGATTTTTATTGATTCTCGTATTATTATGATTATTTGTAGACCAAGAACAAGCAGAACGAATCCGAAAAGGGAAGGATCAAGTTTTGTAAAGTTTCAAGCTTGTTTCGAGGTAAGTGATGGTTGTGATTCTATGATTGTGTGATGTATGTTTTCTCTTGCTTCATTATGATACATGTATGTATGTGAATATTGCATTGTTGATCACGCTTGTTGTAAATGAGATAGAGGGATGATGAATGCCATGAATCATGACTAAATTGTATGTACTTGAGAATATACTTGTGATTGTTATTGTGATTATGGTATGTTAAATGGATCGGTTTCCACATTCCGGCATAACTTGGATCGGTTGCCACATTTTGGAATAATTATGGGATCAGTTTGCACGTTCCGACTTAAGTATTAGATCGGGTACCACATTTTGGTATGCTAACTGTTTGGGATTGGGTTCCATGAGAGGACCAATGACTTGTCATAATTGTGTATCTTGAGAAATGTGAAGTTGTTCGTTGTTCGTAAATGTTGATAATATTGTATATGTTCGATATATACATGTGATTATATTGTTGTAATGGCTTATATATGTTACACTTAGTGGGATAGCTACAAGATCCTACCAGTACATTGTTGTGTACTGATACTGTACTTGCTCTTTCTTTGTTGAGTACAGGGCATCTTCAGGCGGCTATTGACAAACCTCGCTTAGAAGATCACTGATCGTTCGAATTCAAGGGTGAGATAATTCTTCTGTCCTACCATGGGTTCTCTTTCATATATGTCCACCATTTCGGACATAGACTTTTATAGTTAGTTAGTAGTGCATTAGTTTGGGGTTGTATCCCTTCTTGTTTAGACTTGTTGAAACTTAGATGTTTTGGTACATTGACTTTTAGGTTCTAGGCATTTCTTCCACAATGTTAGTTTATTATTATTAGACTTTTGTTTGGAGTTTATGGGAACTCCCTATTTCTTTCCTTAGTATTTAACTTGCTTCCATAACTTAAATGCTTTAGTTTTTGGGTTTGGGCTGTAGTAGTGGTTCTCTTACCAAAGAGTTAGTGTGGGTACCAATTACAACGGTCTGGGTCGTGATTAAGTTCGTATCAGAGCCTAAGTTCATTTTTTTTGATGTACCAAAACAAGTCTAATAGAGTCTCGTGGAACGGTATGGGGACGCCTTTACTTTTCTTCGAGAGGCTATAGGACTTCAGGAAATCACTCTGTTTTCTATTGTCTCCTTTTGTGCTATAAGTTGATTCCAATTGGTATCTGTCAATTCAAATTGGTATCTAATCTCCTTCACTCTTCTATCTGCAGATGGTTAACACTAGATACAATAGCGTCGGGCCCATAGCTCTCGTCAATGTTCCAGCTGAGGAATCTGCAATGAGAGGTCGCGGTGGAGGCAGAGGTAGAGGAAGTTCCAGGTGTAGAGGCCAAGGAAGAGTGGCGCCTACTAGAGATTGGGTACCAATTGTAAATGCTCCCCAAAATTAGGCACCTCCCGTACATCATGAAGAGATAGAGGAGAATGTTGAAAATGTTGAGGAGGTTGGACAAGAGGATGAGGTGCAGGATGAGACTATCGGTGTTCCTCCCATAGACCCAGTGTTAGCTCAATAGATCATATCATTCTTGAAAGGATTGGTTGGTCCTGGAGTGCTTTCTTCTGCTCAAGCAACTCAAGCTCTCGCCAATCTCCCTATTGCTATCACTACTCCCAAGGTGGGTGGAAATGTAGGTACTAATTCTTTCTTCCGTCCTTTTTTTGGGTTCTGTCATGACTGGTAATGAACGTGAAATGTTAACTAAGGTCTAAAGCCTCCTGTATTTCTTGGTTTTGAGAGTGAGGATGCTTATGAGTTTATCTTAGACTGATATGAAAGGCTTCATAAGTTGGGAATTGTCCATCAGCATGGGGTTGAGTTCGTGACTTTTCAACTTCAAGGTAAGGCCAAGGAGTGGTGGAGAGCTTATATGGAATGCAAATCTTCAGTTTTACCTCCACTCACTTGGACCCAGTTTCATGCTTTGTTCTTGGAAAGTATGTGCCTAGAACTTTGAGAGATCGTAAGAAAGATGAATTTATGGCTTTGGAGCAAGGTGGTATGTCTGTGGCTGCTTATGAGGCAAAGATCCATGTTTTGTCTAGATATGCTACTCAATTGGTGAATACTGAGGAGGGATCCATTTATTCATTAGGGGACTAAATTTTGAGTTGCAGGTATTATCTGTTCATATGACCTTTGCAGGGAGGAACTTTAATAAGGTAACAAACTATGTTAATAAAGTGGAGGGGGTGAGGCGAGACGGTCAGACTAAGGCATTGGCAAAAAGGGCCAAAAATTCAGGAAACTTCAAGGTTCTCATTTTAGAGGTTCAGGGAGGCCAACGGTTGCAGCCAAGCCAATTCAGTCCATTATGCCCACCTCTAAAGGTAATTACTTAGGAACTCCATCTCATAATTTGATTCTGGATAGCCAGGGAGTCGCACCTTCAGCGGGCAGCAGGCCATCTTTTGATTGTACATGTTACAATTGTGGTGAACCTGGGCATATGAGGAGAGATTGTCCCCACCCACGTGTGTTGGATTTCGCACAACAGCAGACTAGAGCAGTGGTACCCACGGGGAACAGTAATAATGGTCGAGGGCATCCATAAGATGGGCGAGGAGGTAATGAATGAGGTCGTAGAGGTAGAGGAAATGGCAATGCAGGCAGGGGTAACGTGCAACCAAGCACAGAAGTGGCTCGTCAAGATGATAGGGCTCAGTGTTATGCTTTTTCGGGCAAGAATGAGGTAGAGGTGTCTGGCACAGTGATCACAGGTACCATTCTTGTATATGACCAGATGACTAATGTGTTATTTGATCCGATTTCCACTTATTCCTATGTATCCATGCAATTTGCCTCAGAATTTGCTATGATTTGTGATATACTTAATGTCCCTATCCATGTTTCTACCCCAGTTGGAGAGTAAGTCATAGTCACCCATGTCTATCGTGCTTGTCCTATTTTGTTTATGGGTTTTCACACTTGGGCTGATTTGGTGATTTTGGATATGACTGATATTGATATAATCTTAGGCATGACTTGGTTGTCTCCCTATTATGTTGTGCTTAATTGTAATACTAAGTCTGTAACTCTAGAAATTCTGAGAAGGGAAAAATTATATTGGGAAGGGGTGTACAAGCCTAAGCAAGCTAAGAATATCCTCCATTAGACTAAGAAATTGATAGTGCAGGGTTGTTTGGCTTATTTGGCTCATATTAGGGATGTTGAAATTGAGAATCCATCCTTTGAGTCTATTCCTGTGGTATCAGAATTTACAGAAGTGTTTCCTGATGACTTGCTTGGTATGCCTCCAAATAGAGATATAGATTTCTGCATTGATTTAGAACCTAGTACGCGCCCCATTTCTGTCCTTCCATATTGCATGGCTCCGACGGAATTAAGAGAGCTTAAGGCTCAAATCCAAGAACTTCTTGATAAGGGATTTATTCGTCCTAGTGCTTTCCCATGGGGTGCTCCAGTTTTGTTTATAAGAAAAATGATGGTAGTATGAGAATGTGTATAGATTACCGGCAACTGAATAGGGTCACTATTCGAAACAAGTATCCTTTGCCTCGAATAGATGATCTTTTTGACCAATTGCAAGGTGCATCAGTTTTCTCCAAGATTGATCTAAAGTCTGGCTACCATCAGTTAAAAATTAGGCCCGAAGATGTGTCCAAGACTGCGTTTAGAACCCGCTATGGGCACTACAAATTCCTAGTTTTGTCCTTTGTATTGACTAATGTCCCTGCAACTTTTATGAGTTTAATGAATGGGGTGTTCAAGCCATTTCTTGATTCATTTGTTAGAGTCTTTATTGATGATATTTTGGTCTATTCAAAAGTGAGGAAGAGCATGCTGACCATCTTCGTATTGTTCTGGGTGTTCTTGGGAAACAAAGGTTGTATGCTAAACTTTCGAAGTGTGAATTTTGGTTGACTTCTGTTGCAATTTTGGAACATGCAGTTTCAAAAGAAGGGGTAATGGTAGATCCTCAAAAGATTGAGGCAGTTAAGATTTGGGTTCGGCCTAGCTCTGTGACGGAAGTTAGGAGTTTTGTAGGGATCGCTAGCTACTATCATTGATTTGTCAAGAACATTGTGTCACGACCCAGACAATCATGATTGACACCCACACTAACACTCCGATGGGAGAACCATTACTACAACCCAAACCAAGCAACTAATCTAAAAACTAAGGCATTTAAGTATACAAAAGCAGTGAAGTACTAAGGAAAGAAATAGGGAGTTCCCATAAACTCCAATAAAAGTCTAACAACGAACTAAACAATGCGGAAGAAATAACATAGAACATGAAAGTCAACGTACCAAAACATCTAAAGTTCAACAAGCCTAAATAGGTAGGGATGCAACCCCAATCTAATGAACTAATCAACTAACTAGAACAAAATTCTAAGTCTGAAATGGTAGACATAGATGCAAAAGAACCCATGGCAGCACGAAAAAATTGGCTCACCCTTGAATTCGAAAGATCACTGATCTCCTAAGCGAGGTCTGTTAATAGTCACTTGAAGATGCTTGTACACAACAAAAATAAGAGCAAGTGCAGTATCAGTACACAACCGCAGTGCAACATACATGAGCCATTACAATAATACAATCACATGCATATATCGAACATATACAATATTATCAACATTTACGAATAAGGTACAGTTTCACATTTCTCATGATACACAATCATAGAAAATCATTGGTCCTCTCATTGAACCCAAACTCAAACTGTTAGCATACCGAAATGTGGTACCTGATACCATAATTATGCCAAAACGTGGCAACCGATCCCATAGTTATGCCGGAATATGGCAACCGATCCAAGTTAGTTATGTCGGAACGTGGCAACTAATCAATTCAACACACCATAATCACAATCACAATCACAAGTATATTCTCAAGATCATACATTTAAGTCATAATTCATGGCATTCATCATTCGTCTATCTCATTTACAACAAGTGTGATCAATAATGCATCATTCATATACATACAAGTATCCTAATGAAGTAAGAACAAGCATACATCACACAATCAAAGAATCACAACCATCACCTACATTGAAACAAGCTTGAAACCCTAAGAAACTTGATGCATCCCTTTCCGGATTCGTTCCGCTTGTTCTTGGTCTATAAACAATCAATACAATACAGGAATTAATAAACAATCGTTAATTACCCAAATTTCTAATAATTCTATAAACCCTAGATCATACCCATGATCCCAAGTATCCAAAATAGTATTGTTTCCACCATAGAATCTAGATCAAAACCCTCTTCCATCATTAATTACCCAATTTATTACATTTTACGGATAGAAAAATGGATTCGGGGAGTGAAAAGCTTACCTTTTGCCTCGAGAATGGTGGAAAACTATTAAGAGTCATATGGGGTTCATTCCTTAGCTCTAAAAATTGAAAAGTGCAAAATAAGGTCGTTTAGGGGTTTATTTACGACTTTATGTCGCGTCAAACCCGCACAGCCGCCCTCACCCCATTGTAGCGGCCCACCAGAGTCGCAAAAACTCCCACCAAGGCAGCTTGCACGAACCAGTGAGCTATTTAAAGAAATCCAAGACTCCCATTTCACAACACACCTCTAACCAACAATTCTCAGAAAATACCCTTTACGCTAAGATCGATTTCGAGAGTTCTACTCGCCCGAATTCAATTTCGTAAAGTCATACGGATTCCTTAACGAGTTATCTAACTACTCATGTAATCAAAATCATAAATAATTCACCTGATTGTTACCAGATTTCCCTACACCTTAATGACTCCGATTTCATCCAAATTTGGACTAGGTTAGAAAAATTCAAATAATACAAAAAAGTTTTTTGGCCCTAAATTTTCTCCCGTTGACATTTCTATAACAACGGAAGAAGGTCGTTACACTTTGCTTCTATTTCCACTCACTTGACTAATTTGACCAAAAAGGAGATACCATTTGAATGGACTGAAAAATGTGAGGAGAGCTTCCAAAAGCTCAAGATTCTCTTGACCACCATGCCTATTCTAGTATTATCGGTTGAAGGGAAAGATTTTATTGTTTATTGTGATGCTTCACATTCTGGTTTGGGTTCTGTGTTGATGCAGGATAAGAATGTTATAGCTTATGCCTCATATCAATTGAAGGTGCATGAGAGGAATTATCCAACACATGATGTGGAGTTAGCACTAGTAGTGTTTGTTCTTAAGATCTGACGACATTACCACTGTGGTGTTAAGTGTGAAGTGCTTACCAATCATCGTAGTTTGCAGCATGTGTTCACTTAAAAGGATCTGAATTTGAGACAGAGAAGGTGGATGGAGTTAATCAAGGATTATGATGTGACCATTCAATACCATCCGAGTAAGGCTAATGTGGTGGCAGATGCTTTGAATCGAAAAGAGGTGAGTATGGCTAGTTTAGCTTGCTTAAGTCTATCCAAGCGACCTTTGGCTAAGGAAATTCATACCTTAGAGTCTAAGTTCATGCAGTTGGGCATCTCAGAAAGAGGTGGGGTGTTAGCTAGCATTGAAGTGAGGGCCACATTCATTGAGGAGATCAAGGCCAAACAATTTAAATATGAAAATTTGGAGGAGCTTAGAAAGAAGATTGTGATTAGTAAGGCACAAGAGACCACTCTTGATGCAGAAGGTGTGCTCAATTTTGAAGAAAGAATTTGTGTTCCTCGAGTTGATGACTTGATTCAGAAATTGTTGGCAGAATCTCATGGTTTGCGATATTCTATTCATCCGGGAGTGACCAAGATGTACCAAGACTTGAAGGGAATATATTGGTGGCCGGGCATGAAGAAGAATATAGCAGAGTTTGTGGCTAAGTGTCAAAATTGCCAAAAAGTGAAATATGAACACCAAAGGCCTGTGGGTTTGCTTCAAAAAATGTCAATTCCATAATGGAAGTGGGAGAGGATAGCCATGGATTTCGTGGTTGGTCTTCCCAAGACTTTGGGGAAGTTTGATTCTATTTGGGTAGCAGTTGATAGATTGATTAAGTCAACTCATTTTAGTTCGGTAAGAATATATTATAATCCTGAACAATTGGCTAAGGTGTATGTGAAAGAGATAGTGAGGTTGCATGGGGCCCCTCTCTATCATCTTAGACCGTGGTACCCAATTCACATTCAAGTTTTGGAAAAAATTACATGATAAATTGGGAACACAACTCACTTTTAGTACAGCCTTCCATCCACAGACACATGGGTAGTCAGAGAGGACTATTCAAGTGTTAGAAGACATGTTGAGGCATGTGCGATTGATTTTGGAGGCCATTGGGATAAGTTCCTACCTTTGTGTGAATTGTCCTATAATAATAGTTATCACTCTAGCATAGATATACCACCATTTGAGGCACTCTATGGGAGGGGATGTAGATCACCCATAGGATGGTTTGAGGCTGGAGATGTGAAACCATTGGGGGTGAAGGATGCTCAAGATAAGTTAAGGAGTATTCAAACTAAGCTTATAGCAGCCTAGAGTAGATAGAAGAAGTATGCATATCATAAGGTAAGAGACATGGCATTTCAAACCGGTGAGAATGTTCTTCTTAAGGTATCACCCATGAAAGAGGTGACAAGATTCTGCAAGAAAGTTAAGCTAAGTCTGCGATACATCGGTCCATTTGAGTTTCTTGAATGTGTGGGACTGATAGTGTATAGATTGGCTTTACCTCCTAATTTATCAAGAGTTCATCCGGTATTTCATGTGTCCATGTTGAAGAGGTATCATGGTGACAGGGATTATATCATTAAGTGAGACTCAACTGTGTTAGACAAAGACCTCCAATATGAGGAGGAACCTATTGCAATTCTTGATCGTGATGTGCGTAAGTTGACGACCAAGGAGATTAAGTCCGTGAAAGTTCAATGGAAGCATCGTCTAGTTTAGAAAGCTACTTGGGAGACCGAGAGGGACATGCGAGACAAGTATCCCCAATTATTCATCGATACAGGTACTACTTCATTCCTTCCTTAGCCTATTTTTCCTAAGTTTGCCACTCAGTGAAGAGTGATGCGTAAATTTGTATCTATTGTAACGATCGGGTTTCGTAGTTATAGAAAAGCCAACGAGGAAAAATTTTGGGTCGGAAAACTTTTTCGTAGTAACTTGAAATTTCTCAACCTAGTCCAGATTTGGACGAAATCGAAGTCATTAAGGTGTAGGGAAATCTGGTAACAATCAGGTGACTTATTTATGATTTTGATTACATGAGTAGTTAGATAAGTCGTTAAAGAATTTGTACGACTTTACGAAATTGAATTCGAGTGAGTAAAACTCCCAAAATCGATCTTAGCGTGAACGGTATTTTCTAAGCGTCGTTGGTCAAAGGTGTGTTGTGAAATGGGGGTCTTGGAATTATTAAAATGTCTCACTGTTTCGTGCAAGCTGCTTTGGCGGTGGTTTTGGTCGCTCTGGCGGGGCGCTTTAGCGGGGTGAGGGCCACTATGGCGGATTTGACGCGACTTAAAGTGGTAAATAAACCCCAAAATGACTTTATTCTGCACTTTTGAATTTTAGAGCTAAGGAATGAACCCCAGGTGACTCTTGACAGATTTCCACCATTCTTGAGGCTAAAGGTAAGCTTTTCACTTCCCGGATACATTTTTTGATCCGTAGAACGTAATAGAATGGGTAATTATAGAAGGGGGAGGGTTTTGATCCAGATTCTATGGTGGAAACATCCCTATTTTTGGTTCTTGGAATCATGGGTATGATCTAGGGTTCATAGAATTGTTAGCAATTCGGGTAATTGGTGATTCTTATTGATTCCCGTGTTATTATGATTGTTTGTAGACTAAGAACAAGCGAAACGAATCCGAAAAGGGAAGGATCAAGTTTCTTAGGATTTCAAGATTTTTTTGAGGTAGGTGACGGCTGTGATTCTATGATTGTGTGATATATATTTGCTCTTGCTTCATTATGATACATGTATCTATGTAAATATTGCACTATTGATCACACTTGTTGTAAATGAGATAGAGGGATGATGAATGCCATGAATCATGACTAAATTGTATGAACTTGAGAATATACTTATGATTGTGATTGTGGTGTGTTGAATGGATCTGTTTCCACGTTCTGGCATAACTAACTTGGATCTGTTGCCACGTTCCAGCATAATTATGGGATCAGTTGCCATGTTCGGGCATAATCATTGGATTGGGTACCACGTTATGGTATGCTAACTATTTGGGTTTGGGTTCAATGAGAGGACCAATGACTTATCATAATTGTGTATCTTGAAAAATGTGAAGTTGTTCGTTGTTCGTAAATGTTGATAATATTGTATATGTTCGATATATGCATGTGATTATATTGTTGTAATGGCTTATATATGTTGCACTTTGTGGGATAGCCGTGTGAGCCTACTAGTACACTGTGGTTGTGTACTGATACTACACTTGCTCTTTCTTTGTTGAGTACAGAGCATCTTCAAGCGGCTATTGACAGACCTCGCTTAAAATATCAGTGATCGTTCGAATTCAAGGGTGAGTCAATTCTTTCGAGCTGCCATGGGTTCTCTTTCATCTATTACCACCATTTCGGACTTAGACTTTTATAGTTAGTTAGTAGTGCATTAGTTTGGGGTTGTATCCCTTCTTGTTTAGACTTGTTGAAACTTAGATGTTTTGGTACATTGACTTTCAGGTTCTAAGAATTTCTTCCGCAATGCTAGTTTATTATTATTAGACTTTTGTTTGGATTTTATGGGAACTTCCTATTTCTTTCCTTAGTATTTAACTTGCTTCTGTAACTTAAATGCTTTAGTTTTTGGGTTTGGGTTGTAGTAGTGGTTCTCCTACTGGAGAGTTAGTGTGGGTGCCAATCACGGTGGTCTGGTTCGTGACATTTTATGCATCTCATGAATCATGTGAAGAAGACCTTCATAGGGAAGTTTGTGGTTGTCTATTTTGATGGTATCTTGATTTATAGTAAAATCATGCATGAGCATATAGATCATTTGAGATGTGTATTTGACGTGCTTAGGAAGGAACAACTTTATGCTAATCTTGAAAAGTGTTCATTCTATGTTGATGAAGTTGTTTTGTTGGTATTTGTTGTGAGTTCAAGGGGTGTTGAGGTTGATGAATCTACGATAGACGCTTTTGAGAATTAAGTTTTGACGGTGTATGCCTAGTGAGACTATGAGACGGTGTTTTTGAGATTTTGATCATAGTTCAAGGATATTTATCGTTGTGTGTATACCTAGTTCATTATTATTTGTTGGACTTTCCTTCATCTTGACAGGTTCAACTTTAGCCTTAATAGGATTTTCCTTCAACTTGATAAGTTCAATTTTAACCGTAATTTATTTGAGGGTAACAAAGATTTTTGTTTGAAATTTTTTATCAGTGTTACACTTGTATGCAGATGTAAATTTAATGGAAATCTATATCTAAGGGCCTGGAGAGTTCTATTTAGGAGGAGAATTTGTGAGACACGAGTGCTATATTATCACTTGTGTGAACTTATTCTTAGTAAATTTTGTGAGGTTATTTCTCTCGATATTTTGTACCCTCTTGTATATGGTGGATTGTCTATCTCCTCTTATAGATTAGGTTGACTGACAAAACTACGTTAAATATTTCTATTTTATTTTGTTAAATTTCTCATTTATCTTCTTACTTAGAGTCTTCTGACGTTAATTACTTTTTACATCCGTAGGATATTTGATTATTTTGATCCTACACTTATGCCTTTTTCCCTTACAAATTCAATGGATAAAATTTAGTGACTTTAGTAATATAAAAGTTTACTAATACAACGGAGGATATACTTGACTAGGGGGTGCAATTATTTTTAAAAAGTTATACCATCCCAATTTGTTTTGGGTATTTTTTAATATATAATCAAAATTATATTTTTAAAGATCACTGCAATCATATCGAGTTTTTTCGATACTGGTACTTTTTGGTTAATTTTCATTTTTTTTACTTTTATATCATTTCAAAATACATTATTATTAAAGCATTTCTTTCATAAGTGTGTTCTTGAAGAATCACTTCAATTCTTCACCAAGAAGTCAAGAATTTAAAAACTTGTTACCGTATGATTTGATCTAAAACATTTAATAGGAGTCCTTGCATAAATTTTTTGTATAGTTTGATGGAGTATCTATTATAGTATCTTTTAATTTTAAACCTAATTAATTAAGGGCTAACTAAAAAGCAAAACCCTAAAGTCATCCAGTTATCATAGGCCTAGGACCTAGTTTATATTTAGGGAATTTTACACAAATTTCATACTGTTCAGAGCTAATTAGATTGGAGTGTGCGCGGTGAAGCTACTAGTAGGCTATGGCTTCCTTTCTATTAGATTGAGCTTGAATACGTAAATCCATGTTGATTTGAATGAATTAGGGGTGAATACCTAGTTGTTCTTTTTTTTTCCTACATTAGATACAATGCTTCAGCTTGACTGGCCGTATTTTCAGGTGTAGTACCATGCTAGTTAGGGACTGTATATGTTCCATGTTGTTGTTACTTGATTTGTTGTTGTTACTTGTTATATATTTGAGCATGTTCGGCCTTAGACTATGATTACACTAGTTTTTCCTTAGACTTGTGATACTTGTGGCCTAATTGCCTTGCTTCTTCTATGATGTCAATTTGGACAGACTAGATCCTTGTAGACTCGAGTAGAAGCCTTGAGTCTAATAGTATGAGCCTTAGTCTAGGCATTTTCAAAGATTTATGGGTCTTCTATCTTCTTTCTCTATTTTTGCCGCTACGGTGCATTACCAGAGGTTTTGTGCTATTGCGGCGTCAAAGGATTGAATTTTCTAGGTTTGGAGCCTTCTGGTAAATTTTTGTGGGTGGATGTTGTTCCAGGGTAGCCTGGTATTTGTATTTTAGATATGCTTCGGAATTGACAAGCCCCCGGGTCACTCTTACTAGTTAGACAGCTTACGCCAATATGAGTGGACTAGTTTGCTAGGCGGCCTTGATATATGAGATTCTATTAGGGGTTGACACACCCCCATGTCACTCTTGCTAGTTGGGCGGTTTATGTCCCTGGGAGTGGACTGGCTGGTTGGGCGGCCTAGAATGAATGTCACTCTTACTAGCTTGGTTGGGAGTTGATTGGATTGTTAAGTATTTGAGGTTACGTGGGCTGTGCACCCGACTTTTGGTTCATGGTACTCTTCTCTCAGTAGACTTAGCTATTGTGTGTAGCTGTCGGGCTTATGGGGGTTCGGGGCTTATAGGGTCTAGTTAGGTTTAGTTTGGTTGTACTTTGATTTACTTTTGATATGCTCGTGTGCTTCCTTTCATATCATATTTGACCTCAGTTTGTGTCTAGATTCTATCTTTTCATATTGTCTTAACCTTTTCTGCTCAATCGACATATAATGCTTATTGAGTACCTTTGTTTTGGTACTCATACTACATCTGCATTGATTTTGTGATGCAACTCCTAGTACCAGCTACTGATGGTGATTGTTTGTGCCATCTTCAACAACTTTTGGGATCAAAGACGTGGGTGAGCACTTGCCATCTTGGATCAACCTCTCTCCCTATGTACATATTTAGGTAGTTTTCTTACTTTTGAGACGGCTTTCTTGTGGTCCACTTTTGGGACTTGTTTGTTTGTGTTAGACAACTCTGTACTTGTGACTTAGAGGTTCTGGGAGTGATAATTTGTAGGTAGTTTTTGGTTGGCTTCCACTTCTGTCTCGTTTTGTTGTTTTAAGTGTTATATATGTTAGTTCTACCCTAATACAAATTATTTGTCATTCTAGGCTATGGGTTCACTCACCTACTGAAGGATTATAGCAGGTGTAGTGCCACCGTGACTAGAGGAATCGAATCATAACACCTTCCATTATGCCCATTACTTGCCATTTCTACCTATGGATCGGCTTATCCGCAGGTGGGTGTTTGTAGGTTCCATTATTACTCGAGTTTTCAGATTGTGACATATTTTCTACATTTTTTTTTTAATTTATACGATACATTTCTTAACTTTTCTTTTTATCATTCAAAATTTAAGTCAAAAATAAATTGAATTCGATAGATAGTAAGTTATTAATTCAAAAATAATTAAATTTTTGAAGATAGATACTATGCAGATGCTGGAAAAAAAGAAGTAGAAAGTGAGTTTTAAATAAATATATTTATAAATAAAATAATATGTTACAATGATTGAGATTACAATTTTTTTTAAAGCAAATATATGGAATATTACTTCTCTAAATCATGAATTAGACCGTAGATATATACAAATTTATTATAAATTATTATAGATTTTATATAGTCATGTTGTCAATTGCATTAAAACAAAAAAGGAAAATAAATAAATAAAAACGTAAAAGAAAATAAATAAGCTACTAAAAGAGAGTGCAAAACTTGGTAAGAAAATCTAAGATGGAATTTTGTGCAACAGGATAGACTCAAATATTTGTTTAAATAATAATTAGAAAGTGCTCTCTTCAATTTTCTTGTTCATTTATTTAAGTTTGTGTTTTCCTTTCAACAAAATCATCTAAAACAATCTATTTTCCTGGGAAGAATCAATGGAGATACAAATTAGCGAATTTTTTGAAAAAATCAGAACTCTGCTGGTTGATGATGATGACAGTTGCCTTCTCATTATTGCTACTTTGCTCAAGCAATCCAAATTCGAAGGTATTTAAATTATCTTTTTCATTATTAAAAATTTTATGAGTGTTACGATCCAAAATATTGGACTATGATGATATCCTTCTCATTTCAAAGTAGGGTATTTTTTGTGTTCTTTACATGTTACCATTTTATTTATTTTTTAGATTTATGTTGATATAGATTTATATAACATGATACCTTGAAATGAAGGGCTTTTTGAATTAGAGCATTAGTGAAAATTATTCATGAAACCTTGAAATGAAGGGCTTCTTGAATTAGAGCATTAGTGAAAACAATTCATGATAACCCCTAACTATAGATCAGATCCACCAGACAAGAACTCAATTCCGCACTGTTGCTGAGTCGTCAGACTTATCCACCAAGGGATTCATGGAATTTCTGTGGATTGCATTGGGGGGAATCTACCAAAGCTAGGTAGATAGATAGACTCATTTCATGTTGCTAAGGTAGAGCAAGAAACAAAATCAAATGATTGGTTTTTAACCAGCGCCCTCTTTTGGGTACAAAACTAATTTGAGACTTTGGAGAACTTCAAATAGTAAACTGAAACTATCAATCATATTAATATTACATCTATCTCCACATAGAAGTCTTGGAAAAGAAGGCTATGTGAGAGGCAGAGGTTGACTATAAACTTCATCTCTCTCTGGATCTCAAGGAGTTTTTCCAGAGTTGAATTGCATGTGCAATTTTGCTAGAGCAGAATCACGTGTGTACTTGGTGTATAACCTTAAGCACCACCGGTCAATTCCGCTTTGGGGCCACCCCTGACTCTACCATTATTATAGGGGTATGGAGTTTGATACAAATAAAGATCAAAAAGTCCAAGCTATGGATAATACCCTTTTCAACAGTAAATTAGCTCAAGAGCTAGGAGTTCGATATCTAGGTTGAGGCTCTCTCATTGAAGTGTGACCGTAGATCTGGTCTTTCCCAGGAAAGAAGGTAGCTTGTCATACACAGACACAAATATATATATATATATATATATATATCATCTACGTAGTTCGTTTTATTTTTTCTTTTCCTTGTCGAATGATTTTGGAAATGTTTCTATATGTATTAGCAATAATATATTTTTATACATTTATAATAATTGAATTTGCTTTGTTTTATTTAGTTATCATGGTGAAGAGTGCAAAAGATGCTTTGAGTGTCCTTCGGAGTAGCAGCCTCTCATTCGATTTTGTTAGCACAGAAGTGCACATTCCTAATGAACGACTTTCAACTTCAACAAGAGATAGCCAAAGATTTATGCATTCCTGTTGTTTGTGAGTTTATAATTTTTTATATTCTTCACAAGACTAGAATTAGTTTCTTATTTATAACTTTTGGCTCCTAAAGATTCAAATAACATATTATATATGAAATAAAACTACTCGGGCATATTTAGCATTTCCTCCTAAGATAAGAGCTTTCCACCAAGCTTGTCACTTTTATAAACCTCTTCACTAATTACCTAATAACTTTGAAAAATGAATTTCCACTAGGGTAAAAGTAAAATAAAGGGAAGATGAGCCGCCGGAGCCATGGAAAAAGTATTCACTACTGCTTACAACACCTTCATTCACTCGTCTTGCTACTTCGGAATTGTTCAGTGAACACGTAGAGTCGAATGTCTCTTGGTCCTACTCCTGGCTTAACCATCCTACGTGACCCCCTACTACAATCAGACAGTGGAAAAAGAATGATAACTTTAGGCTTGACTAATAAAATATATAGGACTTTTCCCTTTACTAGTAAGAGGCAAAGAGCATCAGCCTTTAGTCATCTATCTCGCTACCGTAAGAAAATTATCAATGATGATGAAAATAACTCAAACATATGTTTAATAGGGATTAGGCTAGAACTTTCAAGCATCCCAATAAGAACTAATTGAACACATTGGAGTTAGCAATAATTATCACTACCCAAGTCCTAAGATTGCTAATAAACAAGAGATAAATAGAATAATTAAGATACAAATATCAAGAATAATCAAAAGAGAACTTGACACTAAATATAATAACATTCAATTATGACAAACATTTTTATTATTCAAATAGATAGAAATAAGAAAATCATACATGAACTAAATATAGCTATTTTGCAATTTAAGAGATGTTGTAGAACATAATAAAATTAAACTTAATTAAAGATAATATAATTATCATAGAACTTCTACAAAAACTCCAATGACTATTCATATCTCCCTTATAGCTCATCATAACTAAAAACATAATATTACAAGTTAGAATGTTGGTTTGTCAAAAAAAAAAAAAAAAAAAAAAAAATAGGACCTCACAAGTAATGTCAATAGTTTTCATATTTATGATCAAAGGTCAAAATTTCTCAATGGTAAAATAAAAATTTGATCCTGAAATACACAAATCAACTTCAATAAAGATCAAAATTCATATTCAAGATCCCTAACAATATAGAACACGTTTCAATCACATTAAACACTTTCAATAAAAAAATATTTTAATTTTAGATTTCAAAACTCAATTCAAGTTCTTCAATAAAATTCAAAATTTCAACTGGTATCAAGAGTGTTTTTCAATAAAAAGTGGTTCAAACAAAGTCACTAACCAATTCTCAGTTAAAGCCCACAGTTAAATCTCGAATTTACCCATTTATTTTACAAAGATAAATTTATAACTGAAAAATTTAGAACATGAATATTTTTTAATGAAAGAAGGAAGAAAACTCATACACAAATCAACTAGCTATGTTGTAATTAAAGAAATATTTAATGAATAACTAAGCAAACCCTAATCCAAGATAAAATGAGTATTTCATTTTCTAAGAAAATATCTCCATCATTCATCAAATCCACCCTTCCAAGGAAATAAGGACATTTATGCAAAAGCCTAGAAAAAAATAACATAAATCTTAAACACTCCTAAGTTATGCATGTATGTACATTTCGTCTTCTGTTTTATTTGAAAGCTTGATTTTTATGACTTCTTTAAAATAACATTGATTTGATATCAAAGTGAAAACCTTCCTTAGTATGAGCTAGTGCAAATTATAAAGTTTTCACTTATGTTTATATATTTTCTTGATATTGTTTTGTTTTTTTAATAAAAAAATGTGTTTAAACTAAGCACTTTTATTCTCTAAATAAATATTTAAATAGCTCTTGTTATCAGCTTTTAAAAGAACTATGAGAAAAAATGATTTAATTAAAAATATCCCATCAAACCTTAAACATTACAACATCAAAAAGTGCATTAGACAATACTGAAAATATACCTAAATTGTTTAGGATAAATTGAAGAAACTATTTATTTTGTAAAGGAATCTTTTGTTATTTTCTCATAACCCACTACAACAAATAAAGGAGTTCAGTAGCAATTATTTAGCGATAATTAGTAGTATAATTGTCTCTTTATTATATTTAAAAGAAATAATAAATATGGACTGTTATAACTAGCACTCTCTATATATAAATGTCTCTAAAGACTTTAGCGAATCTGAATGCAATGACATTAACTAATTGATGCTAAATATTTTTGTGGCAATAAACATTGTCTTTAAAAGAAAAATCTACTTACACTAAATGTATCTTTTATCATAGTAACCCCCTCCCTTTTATTTTATTTTTTATCAAAGTAAATGACTCAAATTGTTATTATTGAATGTGACCAGGTTTATCAGCTGATGAAAATGATTTTACAGCTATCAAAGCACTTGAGAATGGAGTTGTTTTCTTCATACTGAAGCCCATATCACAAGATGACATACATTATTTATGGGAATATGCAACATTGCAAAAGAAGAAGCATATAGGTAAACGAGTTGCTAAGAGGGACAAGTCTGCGCGAAAATATGATGAGACTGAAAATAACATAGTTTAGTTCCACCAACAAAGAAGAGTAGGATTGTTTGGACAGATTCCCTTCATGAAAATTTTTTGGAAGCCATTACAACATTTGGCATGATTAAGCCTTCCCCAACATATATAGCGTAAAATATGATATCATTCAAAGATTATCTACATGTATGTCGCCTTAAAATATTTGATTTTATTTATAATTTTTTTCTACAGGAGCTTATCCAAAGAAAATTGTTGAACTGATGGATGTTCCTGAATTGACTAGCAGACATATCGCATATCATTTGAAGATTTACTACTTTTAACTCAATATATGCTTAATCTACGGAACAAAATTTATCTATAGAAGAATAAATGTTATTTTTAGATGAAAAGAGAAAAAAAAAATACTAATTGAGTATAGAGTTAATGGTGTTCTATCATTAAATAAATGAGCATAATGAGAAAGTTTCCTTTTATTTATAATAATTAAAACTCTAATATTTGTTACACACAAGTGAAAATAAAATTGATTCATAACTTTTTTAGCATATATTTTAAAGTCGGTAATATAAAATAGAGTTAATAAAAACTAAAGTCTATTTATAATAAATTTTCAAAAGATTATTTATCTATATAGTAAAAGAATTTTAAATAATAATGTAGAAAAACATTTCATCAATGACAATAAGAAAATAATTTATATAATAGATAACATACAATGAGAAAAAAGTGATATTTAAATATACACATAAGCATGCATGCACATACATACACACATAAATATATACATATACTTAATGCATACAATCTAAAGTAAATTCATAAAGAAATAGTGTTAGATTTTATAACAATTTAATTGAAAGATTACTCTACTTATAATAATGAATTCATATAAAATTCTTATAAAATGTAAAATTATCTATTAGTAAAATACCAAGTTTAGAAATATTAAATATTAGATATAATATAAAAAAAGAAGATACATAAATGAATGACTGAAATGGTAAGGATAAAATAGACATGACATGGAATAAGGTCGTGGAGTAGGGAGGGGGGAGTAAAAATGTCTATTAGTCAGAGTTAAATATAATTTTTAATTTTTAAATAAGATCTTGAAGTGTGAATGATTTTAAATCCATTAAAATATTACAATTTTTCTTAAATGGAACTCAAGCATTCCTGTATGAGATATTGAGTATTATTTTTAATTAAAAATCATCAAACTTTAAAGTTATATTTATCTTAATTCATGTTTATGTTAGAAACTCTATCATAGAACAAATATTACAAGTTAGATGATCTTTATGTGAAAAATTACTTAAAGCAAACTGTTGCATCACTATTTGCTTTATTATCAGAACATAGTATTCAAACTTATGTTCGCAAACTTTGCAGAAATATCGAATGAGCTTGGAAAAAGATACTAATCCAGAGTTAATTTTTTATTAGAGAAAAATCACATCTGATAATGTTAGTCAATTGTCCACAAGAAAAGCAGATGGCAGTATTCCAACTTCAGCTACACAACTTATAACAGGAAATTTAAACCCTATTGTCTATGATATACAGGTTGATCATCGAGACTTACACTCTGATCAAAGGGATAAGGATTTGGATAATACATTGAGTTAACAATAAAGAACCTCGTCATATTGGATTTGAAGAGACTTTAGTGGAGTTATGCCCTTTACCAGAGAGTTTTGAATGTACTAGAGAAGGAAGGAAAAGTATTACATTAGATAACTTTTTTATGTTGGAAAATCTTTATCATACACCACATTTAGACTAACTTAATACCACTGCTTTTAAAAGCCTATTGCATGTTCAATCTTCTAATACAGTACATACTTCTTCTTTTTTTTATGTGTTCTTATTTTTTTACTAGTATTACTTAAGTTTAAAAAATTTGCTATTTTTCTAAATGATTTATTTGATGATTTTTAGTGTATATTTGAGTGCACAAACTTACACATTGTAGAAAAACAAAAATGAGAAGAAAACAATTCTAAGTTTAGTTTTTGGTATCAGTCTATATCAAAAAAACTATTAATTGATCATACACTAGATCAATAAAATTTTAATTATATCATCTCAGTTTCATGGTCAACTTTTTTTACATAACTATATTTTATTACATCATCTTATAAGAGTACAATTAAGATATTTATGCAATTTAAGAAATTCAAAAATAAAATAATTTTTTTCTTTACTTTCTATTATTTTTTTCCACTTCCCCTTCCTCCGATGAGTGGAGATGGTTGTATATATGAAAGGGTTCTCAAAATATTTAAATAATTAATTTTTATTTTGTATTTGCTTCAAAACAATTGAAATATAAATGATTGATTTTAGTTTGTGCATGCAAGGTTAAAGTTGAGTTGAATAAATAATTCAATTATCAAAATCAAAATTACTACATCACATGCAAACAGAGAGAGAAAATAATTATCAGTAAAATACTTACAATTTTTTATGTCTTATTTTGCCATGCAGCAAGCTGGTTATGAAATTTTTTCTGCAAAGAAATGCTCATTCTTCTTTAATGATTTCCAAAATCAACAACTTGAGGTAATTGCTCATATATATATTTTTGTTTGATCATAGAGTATTATGCTTTGAAATTGTAATTTTTCATAATTGAATGAATTAATCGAGTTTGTATATAATATAATTTTACTAGACTTTATATTCTTTTTAAGAATTATCTCCCTCTTGTTAATGAGTGAAGATGATATATTTTGAGATGAAAGGTTAAACTTAGCTGTTAATTTTCAATAAAAAAATCTTCTTGCATTTTTATAGAAATGGAGACTTTTATTAGATTAAAGCTTAAACATGCATGAAATAAATAATTCAATAATAAAAATCAAATTATAACATAACATGTGAATACATATTATAAAAACATTCCAGTAATTAATTGGTAAAGATGGTTACATACTTTAAGGTGAAGATATTCTCACCTAATTTGGCTAATTAATTTTTAATTGAATTGTTTTCTTACATTTTTTACAACACAAATAACCAACTTTAGTTATATGAAATGTTAAATTTGTATTGTATGAGTAATCCATTAAGATAACTCAAAAATATATCATAACATGTGAATACGTAATGAAAATAAAGTAAATTTAGTCTTATTTTACTATGTAACAAAAAATTTACAAAGATGTTACAAAATAGGAAATATTGTTCCTGCTCCATTATATCTCACAATATTCAAAATTTGAAGTAGCTTTTCATATGTCTATATTTTTTATAGAAAATTATATTTTGAAAATATAATTTACAGTGTTGGGTAAATAACAAAAAATTGTACATAGTATTATTTTTCTCAAAAAATTATTATTTATTTTACCCACTTTACATTCACAAGTTAATTAGTGGTGATGAATATATTGTTTAAGGTGAAAGAACTGCAAAAATATTTTTGAATAATTTCAATTTTTTTTTTTCCATTTTTGTAGAATATGAATGATCTGACTTTTTAATATGAAAAATTGAATATGAGTTAAAAAAAATAAAATTTAATATTGACGATCAAATTATATCATAACTTACGAATAATTAGTGTCCAAATAATTACTATTAAATTTGCTTATAATTTTTGATGTCTTGTATCTCTTTGTAGCAAAAAAGTTGCGAAGGTATTACTACAGAGGAGATGACGAATCATAATCGCAATGTTCTTTCGCATCTGACACCTGAGGTAGTATTTCATATACCTATGTCTAGTCTCAGAATATTATATTCTGAAATTTTAATTTATAAAGTTAAGCAGATTATCGAAGCTTGTATACACTTTTATTTATCTCTTTACAATATGTTTTTATCCACCTTTTCTTTTCCATTATTTAGTAAAGACGATTGTATGTTTTCAGGAAAAAGTTTTTCCAAATAATTATGTTGGTTAGTATTTAATCTAATTATTTATTTTTTTTTAAAAAATAATGTTTTGATATATAAAAGGCTAAACTTGTGCTGTATAAGATAATTCAATGATGAAATAAAAATTATATCATAACTTGTGGATACATCATAAAAATAATCATTAGTAAATATATTATATTTTTTGGTGTCGTTCTTAACATGAGGCAAAAATATTACAGAGGTATTATTATTATAATGGAAACATCGTTCAATCTACAATTTTTTCCCTTAAATTTTAAACTTGAGATGTTCTTCATATACCTATTTTTGATCATAGTATATTATACTCTGAAAATATAATTGATAGAGTTACAGAAAATTAAGAGAATTTATACACACTATTATTTTTTCTTCACTATTTGTTTATTATACCCACTTTCACTCCCTCAATTAATTACTGGAGATGATTATATATTTTGAGGGGAAAGGATTGTGAAATAATGATGTTGGATAATATTCATTTTTGTTATACCTTACATATATGTAGAATACAAATGATCGACTTTAGATCTATAAAAGGTTAAATTGTGTTTTATAAGATACTCCAATAGTAATACTCAAATTATATAGTGATTTGTGAATACATTATAAGAATAATTGTCACTAAATACACTTACAATTTTTGATGTCTTATTTCATTGACTAGCAAGAAAGTTATGGAGGAGTTACTCCAGAGGAAACTTATGATCCCTCCTATTTAGAATTTGAGGTAGAATTTCATATATTTATATTTTTCATGAACATTATATCATGATACAATAATTTACGGAATTCAACAAAATAAGAAAATTTATATGCACAATCATTTTTTCTTCACTCTTTATTCTTTTTTATCCTTTTTTTTTCTGCTTGTTAATCATTGGAGATGGTTGTATATATTAAGGTGAAAGAATTTTCAAGTAAATTAATTGTTAATTTTAATTCACTTGTTTTCACACTTGTGTAGAAGACCACTGATTGATATATTTTTTATATGAAAAGTTAAATACATATTGATTAAAATGATTTAATAATGAAGATCAAAACTGTATGATTATTTGATAATAATTAGAGTTAAAAATAATTTTCACTAATGATACTTATTACTTTTGATATTTTATTTTATTGTACAACAAAAAGATAATGTAGGTATTACTTCAGATCATTTCAATTTTATAATGATCCACCAAATTCGGAACAAGAGATAGTTTTTCATATATCTATGGTTGATAATATAATATTATAATATAAAAATATTAATTTATAGTTTAACAAAAATAAAATTTGTAGTCACTATCATTTTTTCTTCACTATCCATTATTTTGTTCACGTTCTCTCCCTCAATTAATTAGCAGAAATGATTGATTTGAAGTGCAAATTATTTGAAGAACCCAGATAATCAAATTTTGTTATATAAAAGGTTAAATTTGTATTGTGTAAGATAATATGATAGTGAAACTCAAATTATGCCGTAAATTGTGAATACAAAGTGCAAATAATGTTCAATAAATATGCTTATATTTTTTGATGTCTTCTTTTTATGTGTAGCAAGAAAAGTATGGAGATATTACTACAGAGCAAGGATCGTTTCAATTCTATTATGATCCCCCAATTTCAGAACTTGAGGTATTTTTTCATATGTTTATGTTTGATAATAAAGAATAATATTATGAAAATGTAATTATAAAGTTAATCGAATTAAGAATGTTTATACACAATATCATTTTTCTATTCACTCGTTAATATTTCACCCACTTTCACTTTTCTAGTTAATTACTTGAGATGCTTGTGTATTTTGAGGCGAATGGGTTTCTAAATGATATAAGTTCTTTTTTAACTTTTTTATTTATTTTTATAGTATACAAATGATAAACTTTTATTATATGTGTGGTTAAATATATATTTTTATTTCATATTTCTTTTTTTACCGATTGAAATCAGGGATGAATATTCGATCAAAACCCTAAGCTTGATAGGGGAGAATAAGATAATATAAAATTAAAGATCAAAATTATATTTTAACTTTAAATAAATAGTGTGAAAATAATCATCATGAAATGTACTTATAATTTTGGTGTCGTATCACTATGTAGCAAGAAAACTATGTTGGCATTATTGCAAATGAAAGACCGTTTCTTCTCTATAATGTTTTCCCGAATTTAAAACCTCGGTAGCTTTTCATATACCAATGTTTGATCATACAACACTATATTCAAAATATACTTTATAGAATTTAGAGAATTAAAAAAGAATATACACACAATTTGTTTTCTCTTTAGTATCAGTCCTCCTAACCTACTTTTTCTCCAATAGTTAATTATTGGAGATAATAGTCTATTTTGAGGTAAATGAATTCACAAATAATTAAATTGGTAAACATTCAATGTAATTGTTTCTGACCTTGATTTTATGAAATGTTAGATTTTTGTTAAATAAAATATTCTAATTACAAATTTAAAATTATATCGAAACATGTGAATATACAATGAAAATATTAGTCAGTAAATATGCCTATAACTTTTGTATCTTATTTCACTGTGTAGCAAAAAAAATTATGAAAGTGTTACTACAGAAGAACTTCGATCCACCATCGTTATGTTTCTTAAATTGGAAGTGTGAGTTAATTTTTCTTATATCTATGTTTAATCAATGAACATTATGTTTTGTTAATATAATTTGCAGAGTTAAGAGAATTGAGAAAGTTGTAATCACTAGTATTTTTCTTTTCATTATTATATGATTTTTTTAAAATCATTTTTTCTCCCCAATTAATTAATGGAGATAGTGTTATATTTTGACATGAAAAAGTTTTGACATGAAAAAGTTTTCAAATAATTTCACACGGTAATTTTCAATTTATTTCTTTTTTTACTTTAGTAGAACATAAATAACCAACATTTTTACCTAAAAGATAAAGTTATTATTGTATAAGATAATTAAATAATAAAATTCAAAGTTATATCATTTTCAATCAAAATGCTTACAACTTCTTATGTCTTATTTTTACTGTATAGAAAGGAGATAATGAAAATTTTACTAGAAGAATGCTCATTCCTCAAGAATATTTTGTTGATTCATGAACTTGAGGTAATTTTTCATACAAACATGTTTATTTGATCATAGAACACTATGCTATGAAAGTGCACTTTTCAGAGTTAATTACCTTATATTATTTTATGCATTTTTCTCTCTCTAGTTAATGAGTGAAGATGATTGTATATTTTAAGATGAACGGGTTCAATTTATCTACTTGATTTTCAATAAAGTTGTTTCTTACATTTTTGTAGAACAAAAATAATCAATTTTTAACTAAACATGTATGAAATAAAGACAATTTAATAATGCAAATCAATCTATGGCATAACATATGGATACATATTTCATAAAATTATTTTATAAACACGATTACCATTTATGTTATTTTATTTTATTATACAACAAGAAGTTAACTACATAGAGATACCGTTCCATCTCTATTATGTTGCTCTGAATTTAAATTTTAATATAATTTTTTTTATGCGTATATCATATTCTAAAAATATAATTTTATAGTTAAAGGAAATAAGATAGATTGTACACACAATTATTTTCTCTTTTCACTATTTTTTCTTTTTACTCACTTTTTGTCCCCTAGTTAATTGGTGGAGATGATTGTATACTTTTGAGTTGAAGGTATTTTAAAATTAAATTGACTGGTTAATTTCTATTTAATTGTTTTTAAAATTTTGAATGAACATAGATGACAATTTTTTTTATGAAAGGTAAATATGTTATGAATAATGTAATATGTTTATGAAATTCAAAACAATATATATAGATTTGTGAATATATAGCGCAAATAACTATCAATCAATACGCTCAAAAAATCTTAATATTTTTTTTGAATGTGTAGCAAAAAAGTGATGGAGTAGCTACTACAGAGGAAGGATTGTTCAAAGTCCATTGTAATTCCCCAAGTATGAAACTTGAGGTAGTTGCTCTCATACCTATGTTTTGTAATAGAGCATTATATTTCAAGAATGTAATTATAAAGTTAAACAAATTAAGATATTTGTACATACTATTATTTTTCTCTTCACTAGTTCCTTTTTATACCTACTTCTACTCTCCGAGTTAATTAGTTGAGATAATTGTGTATTTTTGAGGTGAGAGAGTTTCTAAAGAATATGATTAGTTAATTTTAATTAGTTTTTTTCTTACCTTTTTTAGTGTAAAAATGATCACCTATTGTTATATGTGTATTTAAATATGTGTTGAATAAAAAAATTTAAAATTGAAGATCAAAACTAATTCTGACTTGGAAATAAATTGTGTGAAAAAAATTATCATGAACTGTACTTACAATTTTTTGTGTTTTTTTTTATGTAGCAACAAAAAGATGATGGTACTAATGTAGATGAAAGACCATTGCATATCCATAGTGTTCTCCCGCATTTTGAACCTCATGTAATTATTCATATACCTATATTTGCCATAGAATACTATATTAAACATAAATTTACAGAGCTAAGAAAATTATGAAAGGTTGTACATACTACTATTTTTCTATTCGCTGTCTATATATGCTACTCACTTTTCCTCTACTGAGTAACATGTGGAGATTATAGTATATTTTAAAGTAAATGAGTTTATAAATTATTTGCCTAATAGATTTATAATTTAGTCATTACGAACATTATTGTAGACAAACGATTAGTCTTTGTATACAAAAAATTAAATTTTCTTTATGCATGATATTTTAATAATGTTATTCGAAATTGTATCAAAATTTGGTAATAGAAAATGAAAGTACTTGTCAATAAATGTGCTTACATTTTTTATGTCTTATTTAACATTTAGAAAAAAAATTATGGAAGAGTTATTACATAGAAAAGAGCTTTCTAATGTCAATATGTTTCTAAAATTTGATACTTGAAGTTGTTTTTCATATATCTATATTTGATCATAGAAAATTATTGTAACGACCTGTTTCCGTCGTTATAAAAATGCCAACGGAGGAAAATTTGGGGCCGAAAAACTTTTTTGTATATTTGAACTTGCCCAACCTAGTCCAGATTTGGATGAAATCGGAGTCATTAAGGTGTAGGGAAATATGGTAACAATCGGATAAATTATTTATGATTTTGATTACGTGAGGGGATAGATAACTCGTTAAGGAATCCGTACTACTTTACGAAATCGAATTCGGACGAGTAGAACTCCCGGAATAGATCTTAGCGTAAAGGGTATTTTATGAATGTCATTGGTTAGAGGTGTGTTGTGAAATGGGAATCTTGGATTTATTAAAATAGCTCACTGGTTTCGTGCAAGCCGCTAGGGTGGGATTTTTGCTGCCAGGGCGGGGCCGCTGGAGCGGGGTAAGGGCTACTGTGGCGGGTTCGACGCGACTTAAAGTCATAAATAAACCCTTAAACAACCTTATTTTGCACTTTTTGATTTTTAGAGCTAAGGAACGAACCCTAGGCGACTCTTGATAGTTTCCATCATTCTTAAGGTTAAAGATAATCTTTTCACTCCCCGAATTTGCTTTTCAATCCGTAGAACATAATAGAATGGGTAATTATCGATGGGGAAGGGTTTTGATATAGATTCTATGGTGGAAACAACCCTAATTTGAATACTTGGGATCATGGGTTTGATCTAGGGTTCATAGAATTGATAGTTATTCGGGTAATTAGTGATCGTTTATTGATTCCCGTATTATATTGATTGTTTGTAGATCAAGAACAAGTGGAATGAATCCTGAAAGGGAAGGATGAAGTTTCTTAGGGTTTCAAGCACATTTCGAGGTAGGTGATGGTTGTGATTCTATGATTGTGTAATGTATGTTTGTTCTTGCTTCATTATGATACTAATATGTATTTGAATATTACATTATTGATCACATTTCTTGTAAATGAGACAGAGGAAAGATGAATGTCATGAATCATTACTTAATTGTATGATCTTGAGAATATACTTGTGATTATGATTGTGATTGCGATTGTGGTGTGTTCAATGGATCAATTGCCACGTTCTGGCATAGCTAACTTGGATCGTTGCCATGTTCCGGCAAAACTATAGGATCGGTTGTCATGTTCCGACATAATTATTGGATCGGGTAGCACGTTCCGGTATGCTAACTATTAGGGTTTGGGTTCCATGAGAGGACCAATGACTTGACTTAATTGTGTATCTTGAGAAATGTGAAATTGTTCGTTGTTCATAAATGTTGATAATATTGTTATGTTCGATATATGCATGTGATTATAATGTTGTAATGGCTTATGTATGTTGCACTTAGTGGGATAGCCTCGTGATCCTACCATTACACTGTGGTTGTGTGCTGATACTGCACTTGCTCTTATTTTTGTTGAGTACAGGGCATCTTCAAGTGGCTATTGACAGACCTCGCTTAGGAGATCAGTGATCGTTCGAATTCAAGGGTGAGCCAATTCTTCCGGGCTGCCATGGGTTCTCTTTCATCTATATCTACCATTTCGGACTTAGACTTTTGTTCTAGTTAGTTGATTAGTTCATTAGATTGGGGTTGCACCCCTTTTTGTTTAGACTTGTTGAACTTCATATGTTTTGGTACATTGACTTTCAGGTTCTAGGTTATTTTTTTCACATTGTTTAGCTGTTAGATCTTTTGTTCAAGTTTATGGGAACTTCAGTTTTTAGCTATTCTTTCTGTTTTCGTATACTTAAATGCCTTAGTTTTTAGATTAGTTGTTTGGTTGGGGTTGTAGTAGTGGTTCTCCCACCAGAGTGTTATTATGGGTGCTAATCATGATGATCTGGGTCGTGACAATTGTATTCTACAAGTGTTATTTATAGAGTTAAGAAAATTAAGAAGTTTGTACATATTATCATTTTTCTCAACACTTTCGGTTAGTGGCGGAGTCACCTTACAATTAGGGGGTTCATCCAAACCCCCTTCGACGGAAAATTATATGATTTATACATGATTAAAATATTTTTTAAGGTATACATAGTAGATGTCGAACCCCCTTCGACTACTTCATGTGTCTATTTTTTCAGATTTTGAACCCCCTTATTGAAAATTCTGGCTCCGCCACTGCTTTTGGTTCTCTTTACCCACTTAATTAATTACTGAAGATGGTTGTATATTTTTTAGGTAAATGAGTTCACAATTAATTTGATTGGTAAATTTTGAATTGAACGATTTCTTAAATTTGTTTAGAACACAAATAATTGATCTTTGTTGTATGAGTGTTTGAATTCTGTTGTATAAGAGTGTTCATATTGAAACTCAAAATTATATCATAACTTTGAATACTTAGTGAAATATTTGTCAGTAAATCTGCTTACAATTTTTGGTGTCTTATTTCACTATGCATCATGGAAATTATGGAGATGTTCCTACAAAAAAAAAAAATCATCTCTTATATGTTTGGTAAATGCACATTCAATTCTTAAAATATAATTTACAAAATTAAGAAAATTGAGAAAGTTAGCACACACTATAATATTTTTTTCCTTTGCTATATGATTCTTTTATTCAGCTTTCCTCCCTAATTAATTAGTGGATATGATTTTACTTTGGGAAGAAAGGATTCTAAAAATAATTGCAGGCTAATTTTAGATTTAGTTATTTTTTAGATATTATAAAACAATATCTTACTAATTTTGGTCTCTTCTTTCCATGTGTAGGTAGGTAATTTAAGAGAAATGTTGATGAAATGTCCCTGAATTATGAATATGACATTTTGGAACTGTTAAAGTCATGTCATATTTGGTAATACACTTGATGAAATGACTCTGAATTATGAATATTGTTGAGATTCTTCTTCATTGTAAATTTACCAACTATTTAAAACTGAAAACAAATTCACCAAATTTGATAATTTTCATGCTATTTAGTTTTCACTTCCTTTTGTATAATCCATTTAGTTTTTCAAGTAGTAGTATATGGTTCAAGTTCATGATTTCAGATATTTGATTGTGTTTTTATTAGTATGTGTGATCTCGTCTTGTTATGTGGGCATCAATTGAAAGGTAAAAATGTCACTCGCTTTTATATGAGAATAAAAAAGCATGCATTACATGTTAATTATTATAAAATTTGTATCACTACATTATTAACAATAATGTATATTAGAGTATATAGTTTAAGTTATCAATTATACAAATAGGTCATATAAATCATATTTTCATTTATTACTAGCTTATTTTGGCACTAATAATTTTATATCATATTACAAACACATTATTTATTTGTCACGACTCAAAAAAAGATGTGATGACACTCATCTTGTCCCACCAAGACAAGTCAGCCTAATACCTAATCATTATGATAAAATGCAGAAATAAACTATAACAAAAAGAATTAAATAACAATTTATAATGGGATTACAAGTCAACTTAACTAAATCCACAAAACCTAGTTGACACATGCACAAGTGTCTAATGTATTACACTAGAATTGAAAGAAAACATAACTCTCAAATGATGTTGTCTCTAAAATAGAACAAGATCATAAATAGGAGTAAGAAAGTATGTTGAGATGATAAACAACCGCCTCACAAATCTCCAAAAATGTAGAAGAAAGGGGTGTACCAAACCACACGGTACTAAATAAGCAAACTCCTAAACACAAAACTAAGAGTATAGAATACATGTACTTCTGCCACTCCAACCGAACTTCCACAACTACAACATGTAAAAAACCCGCCCAACGTAATAGTGCACAATTTAAATATCTCATAGCTCAATAACAACTCTCCAACAATTACATATCAATAGTACATCAGATCAAGTCATCAATAACTAGTTCCACATAAAAGCACTCACAAGTTCACAAATGATATAGATATGTAGTGCAATGAAATGTAATGAAACGTGTAGTGATGCATGTATTACCTAATGATACACACATGTTGTCTCTCAATCCGGGACCCATGGGGGACTGTCCATGTATCCATTGCGACATGCGAGACAACACTTGATAATAGAATTCGCGTCAGCGTACGACATGTCCCTCAAATTATAATTGTCATGACCCAATTTTCCAGGTCATGATGACAGCTACTATATCCCACTAGTAGGTAAGCCTAACCCTTAGCCCAGACCTATAAGAAATGAACTACCAAACGGAAGCCAAAAATTAAAATCATAAAGCTTATATCAAGCAAATAAAGGATAATCAGTGGAAAACAATATAGAAACCATCCAAAGACCTGACATCGGTCAGTAGTTGAGCATTTAATCCAACATAAGATTACAAGACCTCTACAAATACAAGATAAGCACAGGGTGTCTTTGAATACAACATAAAGATTAAGCCTGGCCGAAAATAGATGGAAACTCACAACTCTAGACGCTAGGTGCTCACCCAAGTCTCCAAAAACTGTAAGTTGCTCCGTACGACTCCAATCAACGGTTATAACTCAAATTGAGATCTGTAGGAGGCAGAAGTGTAGTATGAGTAAAAACACAGTATATAGTAGGCAATGCCCGACTAAGCTAAAAAGATAACATAAACATAAACAACAGGTAATAGGGAAAACATAACATAAGTAACTACACAAAAAATAATAAAATAGATAGGAAATGGAGAATAGAAACAGCAAACTTATTTTTTAGTTTCTTCTATTTTCTCAAATTATTATTTAATTATATTTAATATGTTGATTCCTAAAATATATGAGAATAAAAAAAAATTAGCAATTCCTAAAATAAATGGTAAGAGGTATTAGTAAAATTAATTTAGACTTCTAAAATATATGGAAAGAAGAATTAGTAAAAAAAAAAAAAAATCCTAAAATAAAATACATGCGAAGGGGAGGTGGGGAACTAATGTTTAAGTGAGGGTAATTTTATTTTACTCTTAAAATAAGGATACTAATAAATGTTGGAACCTAACGTGCATTTGTAGGATCCAAGAAATTAAAAGTGAATAAAATATTTAAAGACTCCAAGTTAAAATCTACCTTACCTTGCCATATTTAGAATCTTCGATTTTTTAAATCCTAAATATTAGAATAATAATTAAATAACAATTATTTGAAAAAAATCTATAATTAAATTGGTGGGGGTGTGCCCGGCAAGGCAGTAGTGCAATGTCAAGGCAACATTTGAAGGTCCTGATAGCAAGCTACCGTGGTGGACCTCCACTTCAAAAAAATTAGTTGATATCATATATTAAACTGATAAGAAATAGATACTACACTTGATCTTAGTGAAAAAGGCCTAGAAAGGTTTTTTTTTCTATGTGTTTTGCGACCTCTTTTATATGAAATTTCTTACACAAAATCTCTCTTTATATTTTCAATTATTGTTACAAATAGTTTATGAATGGCATTTTACTACAACACTTTTTATATCGATTGAGGTTCAACATCATCATAACAAAAATAGTTTGTAGATTCATAGAATTTTACAAAAAGAACCTTATTACATATCAAATGAAATTATATAAATTTAGCACTATAATTGGTGGGGTGCTCCAGGCCAAGGCAAAAGTGCAACACCAAGACATTTGAGGTCCCGATAGCAAGCTATCGGGATGGACCTACCCCTTCATATAATAGACTTAATATCGTATGGGTCAATTTCACACATATAAGATATTAAGCTGATAAGAACAAATACTACACTTGATCTTAACAACAAAAGGTCGAGAAAGGTATACTTTACTAAGTTTTCCAGTTAGTGTAATACTTGAAGAGCTCTGCGTTTCTCTCTGAAGGAGAGTGAAAAATGCTTAAATAATGTTTTTGGTATAATAATTAATGTACTTCATGTTCCTTTATCTGGACCTGCTAATTACTTCTCTGTTTTAAGTTGTACACTAATTTCTTCCTTCGGTTGTTCGAGTACATTAATGAGTCTGGTTCGATATTTACAAGCAAAAGAATACTACCCGTTTATAATATGAAAACACAAAAGAGGTCAAGTAACTCCATCACACATAAATAAATACTCTAAACTACTTAATTTTGGGAACATCAAACTTTTTGTATAAGCGAATCCTTGTTGAATGACATCAAATATAAGCCATAATCCAAGCAGTCCTTTGGATGTCTTAAAGACATAAGAACAACAATGCAAATGTCTACAAAACAGTAGCTCTTCTCCATCCGAAAACATGTAGGAGCTATCCTCCGCACTTGAAGGATATGCTATAGGAACTACATTGTTTAGATTAGTTCCTCTTTTGTATGGATAAACCTTATTATTACTATTAAACAAAATCCTTCCATTATTAAGCAAATAAAAAAACTAAAAAAAAACTACACTTGATCTTAGCCAAAAGGCCGAGAAAGGTATGATTTACCTTCACATTCCCTCTTTTTCTATCGAAAAAGATTGCACACTTCATAGTAATAGTAATGTTGTTCGGAACAACTGGTGTTGATTTTTGCTTGCACCCTAGCAAAAGGTATTCGGAAAACTAGTCAAGATAGTAAAATATTTAAAGAGATACAAAATATTAGAAAGAACCCTAGCAAATAAATTATGTATTTGTATTTTCTCAAATTATTATTTAATTATATTTGTTCCAAAACTATATGGGAAGAAAAATATTAATGAGTCCTAAAATATATGGTAAGAGGTATTAGTAGAATTAATGTAGACTCCTATCACATATATGGAAAGAAGAATTAGAAAAAAATTTTTTAGAAAATAATGATTTTCTGCTCTTTATAGAATTACTAGTTTCTGGACACGTGCTTTGCACGTGTATTCTAAGTAATTTCACATAAGATCTTACATAATTATCTAAGATTATTGCAACACATATTGAGTAATAAAAGATAAATTAAAAAAAGTTTAATGAATGTGATACTTTTCTAGCTATTTGAAAGTTAAGTTCAAAATCTGTGAATATGATATCTGACTATTGAATAAAAACACTTCAATGTTCATGCTCGTGACAACACTACCCCATTGCAACACCCATGATTATATACAACATCAAAAGAAAATAAAGCAACAAAAACAAATTAGACATCAAAATTACATAGAAAATAATAGATATTCTGAACTATAGACCTTAATTAGATACATAATTATAAGCACCAAAATGAAAAATGTGTTATCATCTATAGATATTGTACGTACATGGCAAGTGAGACCGATAAAAATAAAAGAAAATTGATAACTACATCAAATACAAACCCATGGAAGCTTCTCTAGACAACCTCTTGATTCAATAGAAAATCTGTAAAGCATTGACAACAACCTTTAAAATTAGGGAAAAAGGTATGAAAAATACTTCAACTTTAGCCGAAATTGCTATTACGATACCAAACTTTATGGAGGACCTTTTATTCCATGCACTATTTAATAGTATATTTTAAAGGTATATATGTGCCCATGTGGACACGTTACTATTTATGATTATGCAATATTTATGATGTCCACGTGGGCACATATATACCTTTAAAATACACTATTAAATAATGCAGGGGGTAAAAGGTCCTTTACAAAGTTTGGTATCGTTACAACAATTTCAGTCAAAGTTCGGATATATTTCAGACATTTTTCTCTTAAAATTATTTAAAATAATTAAATATTAAAATGATTAAAGTCTAGTAATAGAGATTTAGAGACATATATATTGATATTCATATTGTTCCACAAAGTAACATAATGAGTTCTCTTAGATATATACATTAATAGAGAGTGATAAAGTTTTTATCAACATTTATATATTTAATAGAAGTTTAAGGGCGCAAAGAGCACAAAGGAGTTCATTTGAATCCCCTTTGTTGGAAATTACATTCACCATGCAAGGTCAACATTATTTTTATGCATATATATATATATATATATATATATATATATATATATATATATATATATATATATATATATATATATATATATATATAGTAAATGTTGAACCCTTTTTCCTTCTTCACATATTTAGTTTTTCATATTTTGAATTGTCTTACAAAAAATCTTGGCTCTGCAACTAGCTACACACAAATATCTCATTTGTACGTGCGGGAAATTTAGCGAAAATTGATATAGAAAGTTCATGTAACCCCAATTAATTTGAGATTGAGATATACAGTTTCAACAAAGAGAATCTCCTTGTCTCCGCATTTAACATGTAAACATTATTCAATTTTTGTTGGTTCTCCCCTCTTCAATTCCCAATGAACAATATGATCTTTGACCTAGCATTGGTTCAATTTGGTCGATTTGATACTTAGTTAATTCTCTTATTTTTATTATTCCACTGATACATAATTGGTAACAAACTTGAAAGGCTTTTTTAAAGCCAATTACATGGATTTTGGTTGAGGCAATTTTTTTGTTCATCTCCGACTAATCTAGCTCCTGAAATATATAACATTCTTGTTCCTTACTTTTACTAGTCTTCTCGGATGAATCATAAATGAGTTATATCATCTCTATAGGAATCATAAATGACTATACAATATTCCCTTATTTGACATGTTATTGAAATTTTATTTTATGTCGATACCAAATACTCATGTTTCAAAAAAATGACCTACTTTCTTTTTTAGTCTGTTTCAAAAAGGACATCTTTACTTTTTTGGTAACATTTTAATTTTAGCTTTCCACGTGTCATGTTTAAGGCCACGAGATTAAAGGACAATTTTGTACATTTGACATAACTTTAATTTAGGACCACGAGATTCAAAAATCTTCTTTATTTTCCTAAATCTTGTGCCATGTCAAACTAGACCACTCTTTTTGAAATGGCGGGAGTAATAAATTATATTTTCAATTTAATATTATCAAATAGTTTAGATATGAATTATTTCTATATTTACATAAAATGAAATTCTTAAAGCATCAAGCACCAGTGGTCTAGTGGTAGAATAGTACCCCGTCATGGTATAGACCCGGGTTCGATTCTCGACTGGTGCATTTGAGTGCTGTGAAGATAATTGTTCAAATGTGAAAACTTGGGTCTTCACCATGTCTGATAATCAGATGACAATTAGTACATCTGAGCGTCTCTTTTCTTTTGCTTTTGTTAAAAAGTGTCTCACCATAGCAATGCTTTTGATACTCTTTATTTATACAGAAAAAATAAATCATTGCAAATCGTAAGTGAAATCATCATCGAAAACATTCTGAGATGTAGTATGAAATGATTTCAAGTCATCAACAATGTTCACACCATATGCAGGTTGTAACACCCCGTAACTAGAAAGAAATTAAAAATTGAAAATAGTCATTTTTGGAAAGGATATGAAAATCTGGAAATTTGTCAAGTGTGTTAAATTTGAGTTTTGGTCAACTTCAAATGACCATAAATCCTAGCTCATGATGAGTTAGGTGTGTTTCCAGATATCGTAGGAAAGGTCTTGGAATAATCTTTCCAACGCCGTTGAGTTTGCGCGATTCCGAGTTCGTATGACTGAGATATGTCCATTGGAAGTTGGATTGTTCAAATAAGGAAATATCCAATTCGGATTTTTAAAGGGTGTTTTGGTCTTTTCCATACCCTATTATTTTAATTCATTTGTAGGAGATTAATTGGGGTAAAATAAGATTTTAGTCAGTTTAGAAAAGTTGAAGTTCACGCTAGGGCTTGGAGAAAAGAAAAAGGAGAAGAAAGATCAAAATTTCGTCGTTTTCGTAAGGAATTGATTGCGGGTTTCATCAAGGATTTGATCCTACAAGGTTTGTGAGACTTTCATAATGTTGGGTTTGTTCATCACATGCCAAGCATGTTTGATTCAGCGTGAATTCTTTCTAAAAAATTGGAATTTGAATGTTCTTGATAGTTGTTCTTGAATTACTTTCGTTCTTGAACATGAGTTGAGATTAAAGAGTTTCTTGATATTAAAGTGATTCCTTGAATTGTTTGAGTTAGATTCTTGAGTATATGTTTTGGGTACCTAAATCTAAAGTGAATTTGAGAAAAGAAATAAAAAATAATCGAATTAAGTTCAGAAAATAAGTCGAAAAGTTCATCGGGTTTGCCTGGGAAGGGGCTAGAGCGACACGCCCCAGTAGCACTCGAGGGGCTGGCACGACGTACGTGCAGTGCACCAAAATGAGTCCTAGAAAGTTGGGGCTGGCGCAGCATGCTAGGGGCGCGCCCAGATCATTGTTTTCCACCAATTGTTTCATCGTTTAGCCCGTTTAAGTCCTTCTAAAGTGTACTAACACTTCATATTGATTCTAACTACTCTAAATGACTTCTAAACACCTAGAAATCATCCATAAACATGAATCATAACCTTGAATCCATAAATTCAAATTCAAGGAAAGTCAAGAGCCAAGTCTAACAAGTTCTTAGAGTCTTTTCAAGAAGTCTTTCACAAATGTATGAACTTTGTTTTAAGACTTAAGTTTCAAGTTAAGCAAAGAGTAAGAGTTGATTTCATTTTTCCAAAAGTTATAAGGGAACTAAGTATTCCCAAGAGTTTAAAATGTTTTTCACATTTGAACAAGAAAGGGAAATATCGATTTCCAAGAGAGCTTTAAGCTAAGTTTTGAGTAATTATCTCAAACCAAAGAAAGAAGTTTTGTTTTAAAACCAATGAGCTAAGTATACTTTTGGGAGTAGTATTGAGCACCGATATGGGGATGCGAGTTCATATTAACTCAAGTCTCCATAAACCATGTAGCCATCATGGATAGTAAAGAATCATACTTTTTAGATGACTCCTTAAGTGCTTTTTAGCATAGACTAATGGATCCACTTAGTTAAGACGTTCTATATGACGACAAAGTATAGGACAGTTCTGGCACCGTGGGCAACACGTTGTATCACCACTTAGGCTCATAGTGGTAGTTGTTGGTTAGAGAAACTCCCACAGAAACTATATTACTTTGATATATGAGTAAAGTTGAGTTTGTTATTGCATATCTTTAACAAATTGAGCTGTTATTTAATGTTCTAAATGCTTTGTATACATTGCACTATTATTGTTGTTTTACAATGCATTTTGAGTTGAGTTATTCATGAGTTGAGTAAAGTCAAGATAAGTGTTCCTTTCAGATTCTTTTCAAGCTTAAGCTATGTTTAGCATTCCAACTCGCATACTCGTACATTCAATGTACTTATGCTAGTTGGCCTGCATCGTCTTATGATGCAGACGCAGGTAACCAAGATCAACATCCAGTGCCTTGTTGATCAGGTGGAGCACTCAGAGTCAGTTGGTGAGCCTCCTTGCCTTCTGGAGGGTCCTTTTCATAATTGTTTAGCTTTTCAGTTGTTAGGATAATCGGAGGTCCTATCCCGACATCCTTCTTTGTTTTAGAGGCTTCATAGACAGTTAGTAGTTCAGTTGTCTTTACGTTATCATTTCATATGTTAAGACTTGAGTTGCCATTTTGTTCATGTTGAATGTTTGCCCTTTTAAACAATCTTAGTTATTTTATTAAATAGTTGAGCAAAGTGCATTTGATCATTGTATTAATACTTAGAGTTTTCCGCTGAGTAAGTAAGCTAGGCCAAGGGTTTGCTTGGGGCCAACAATGGTTCTCGAGTGTTAGTTCCACCCAGGGTGTAGGCTCGAGGCGTGACAAACTTGGTATCAGAGCCTAGAGTTTAAGAGTTATAGGGAGTCTATGAAGCCTTGTCTGTAGAGTCCTAGTTATCGGTGTGAAGCGCGCCACATCTATAATTAGGAGGCTGCAACACTTAGGAAGTTTCTGACTTCTTTCACACTCATTTCGTGCATTAGAGTTTGATCTCTAAAAAGTTTCCTTCTAATTCGTGCTTGTGCGTGTTTTCAGATAATCATGCCTCTACGAAGAGTTGTTAGAGTTCGTCCTGCTAGGTGTGATCTTTAGGAGCAAGGGGTACCCAATGCACCTGAGGTGCAACCCCAAGGAGAAGTTACCAATGCTGAGTTCAGAGAATGGTAAGGATGCTAAGTCAAGTTATGACTAACTAGGTTGGGCAACAAAGAGGGGCTCGACAAGAAGAGGCTGACACTTCGAGGATTCGTGAGTTCTTCAGGATGAACCCTCCAAGTTTCACTGGTTCAAGCACTAATGAGGATCCAGAGAACTTTATTGAGGAACTGAAAAAAGTATTTGATGTTATGCACGTTGTCGATACTGAGCGAGTTGAACTAGCTACATATCAATTGAAGGATGTTGCTAGGACTTGGTTTGACCAGTAGAAGAAGGGTAGAGCTGAGGGAGCATCACCTGCGAGTTGGGCATGTTTTGAGGAGGCCTTCTTGGGGCGTTTCTTTACCCGAGAACTGAAAGAGGCGAAGTACGAGAGTTCTTCACACTTAAGCAAGATTCTGTAAGTGTTCATGAGTATGGGTTGAAGTTCACCCAACTATCCCATTATGCTCCAGAGATGGTTGCGGATATGAGGAGTAGAATGAGTTTGTTTGTGGCTGGGTTGTCCCATCTATCAAGCAAAGAGGGCAGGGCAGTGATGCTAATTGGGGACATGGATATATCGAGGTTAATGGTATATGTGCAACAAGTTGAGGAAGAGAGGCTGAGGGATAGGGAGGAGTTTAGAAACAAGAAGAATGAGTCCAGGCAGTAGAAAAGTAATGTGAATCATTCGTCCTTTCAGCAAAGTAAAAGGGACCTGCTCCATCATTTGCTAGTGCACCTGCACCTAGAAACAAAGGTGAGTATAATAGTCAGAATTCACAGCATTTCAGGGCTAGACTTGTTGGGGAGTCTATTCTAGCTGAGCGAGTTTATCGTGAATGTGTCATTTCTATCAATCACAAGGCCACCATGGCTGATTTAGTTCAATTAGACATGTTATATTTTGACGTCATTCTAGGTATGGACTGGCTTCATGCCTGTTATGTGTCAATAGATTGTAGAACTCGAGTTGTCAAGTTCCAAATTCCTAATGAGTCAGTCATAGAGTGGAGTAGTAGTTCGGCAGTGCCTAAGGGTCGTTTTATTTTGTACCTTAAGGAAAAAAAGTTAGTTTCTTAGGGTTGTGTCTATCACTTAATCCGAGTTAATGACTCTAGTGTTGAGACACCTCCTATTCAGTCAGTTCCAATAGTAAAAGAGTTTCTAGAAGTCTTTCCAGATGATCTACCCGGAGTCCCTCCTATGAGAGAAATAATCTTCGGCATAGACATTCTTTCAGATACTCGTCCTATCTCTATTTCGCCATATAGAATGGCACCAACAAAGTTGAAAGAGCTAAAAGAACAGTTAAAAGATCTCCTTGATAAGGGCTTTATTCGACCAAGTGTCTCACCTTAAGGCGCTCCGGTATTATTTGTAAGAAAGAAAGATGGTTGGTAGGACCCGATTTTGAAAAACTAAGATTTCGAAACCATTTCGCAACTTTGGCAATTTTGTTGATTTTGGAAAAATAATAATTTTAGAAGTTGCCACTTAATTTTTAGGAAAAATTAAGAAAACCATTAAAAGGGGGGTTTTTGAAAGAAAACATTTTAAATAAAACCAGAGTCGGATAAGGGTTCAAATAATTCTCTAAGGAAGGGTTTAGGCATCTTAGAGAATCAGTTAATATGCGGTTGACCGACTGATTTAAGAAAAATTGGCTAATTTTAAATGAAAACTTAAATTACTCATAAAAAATCATTGTGAAAATAAATAAAGATTAATTTATATTTAACAATTAATGAAATATTTTTAAAAAAAGGGGAAAGTGCTGAAAGTGTTTTTAACTTGATAATTTATCTGAGTTAAAAAATTTAAACCAAAAGAGTTGGTTCAAATTCATTAACGTGGATTCAAAGCTTCTTAATAACTATGAAAGAACATGAATGGTTCTTAAGTTATTCTTTAAGCTTAAGTTGCCTAAGAAAAAACTGTGTTGATAAATAATTAGGCAAACCAGCCTTTTGAAATAAAAATTAATAAGTAATGCCAACTCTTGTGAGGATTCATCCAAGGCAATAAAATGTCAGAAAATGTTAGAAATCATAATGAAAATAATACTGAGGAAATAAACATAAACAATGAATTATAAAACTGAAATTTCCAGTCCCTATTCGACCATTTTTGGGGCTGAAATGTTAAATCTGCTGCTTCATTGGTTAATGGTAAATCTAACCCAATTTTGCTCCTCATTTAAGCTTTTTCGAGCTACTGCTGTTGCTGTTGATGAGCTGCTGCCACTAATGTTCAAATTTTTGTCAATTTGAACCCACATACTTTCATTTTAGCTCTTTTGAGCTATTATTGCTGCCTTTGGTTTGGATTTTAACCCAACAATACTAACTTCCATGCTTGATGGTTGACTCGAAGAGAGGAAAATGTAAGAGATGGGAGTCCATATTGGACTCAATGGGAGAGTGTTCATGCACCAAGAAATAAAAGAATAAAAAAATTAGAAAGTTCAAAAGAGAAACCACCTCTCAAAATACAACAAATATAAGGTGGATGGGAGAACTTAATCATATACCAATATATGATCAAGCTTAACTACTGTATATTTAACCAAATCAAGATCAATCAAGGATGTAAACTAACATATCATACTAGAATCTAGGAACCATGTTACTAATGTAATTGATATTATCTAAATTAAAACTACCCATGGGAAATATCAAAAGCAACTAGAAAGAAAAAGACAAATCTGCATTATACATTGCTACTAGAATACTATCCAATATTAAAACCACATGCCTTTCAAATAATATTAGAAAATAAACCCAAGAAAACTCTACCGTAACAAACAATATAGACAGAGCCTTAGACCAACTCAATGAACATGAAAACAAACAAGTTATTACAGCCAAAGACATTTAAATTAAATCTGTAAAAATAAGAGAAAGGGAGCAGGGTAATGAAACAAGCAAATAGACTTCATGGTATACTTGACTGCCGGCAACGTGCTGGAAAAAGGAGAAAAGATTCCAAAGCTAGACAGATAATGACACATCCGAGGATAGGTTGACAAAGATATATACAGAAAACTCGACTTAAATCATTCTGAGCAATTAAATGAGAAAATCAAACACAGAATATGACATAAAACTTATGCAATCATGACATTGACAGCCTACTAAGATGTGATGAACACAAAGAAAAATTCAAGCGGAGGCATGCTTAACTCGTTTAAAACTCAAACTCACGGGAAAGGGGAAGCTAACAAAAATATGAATTGAAGAAGGCAATGATCCATGAAAAGATTGTGACACCTCAAAATGAGTTTTCACTAATTTTAAGACACAATCAAAAACACCAGATAGTAAACTAAATAGGCGGGGATGTTTTGACATTTAAAAGAAACAACTACCAAAAGAGAGGGTACAAAATACTAAATATGCTTATCAACATTTTCAGCGAGCAAACATCAAAGCAAGATTCTAACTCCACTAAAAGCCTACAGAAAAAGAAACAGCATGGTTTGAAGTTAAACAGACAAGGCTAAGAAAAGAGATTATTACCTCTTTTAAGGCACGAACGGGACTAGACGAGCTTTGAATCGAGCGAACTTAACACTATGATGAGAATTTTTAAGAAATTCGGCTAATCCTTCCGCAACCCACAAAGAATCGAGAAGAAAATATTTATACAAAGTGTATTTTTCTAGGTGATCTTTTATAGCTTTGGAAAATTTCTCTGTATAATTTCTTGCCAACTTTTTTCCAAATTCTCTTACCACCCCAACCAAATGAGAGGAAGGGGTATTTGTAGAGGGAAATTAGGGTTTAGAAATGGGGGGAAAAGGATGAGGGTAGAATTGGAATCCCCATTTCGAAATTTGAACTTCTTCTCCAAGAACAGAAAAAGTTGCTGCTTGATGTACGAAAATCTCCAATTTCTCAACAAATTCCAGTGGCTAAACAACAAGGGTTGTTCGATGTTGAGGCGAGGACAAAGGGACGAGGAGATCACTCCACCTGGCTGCGAAGGACGAAGCTGCCTGCTGGAATCGGCGTTGGAGCAGTACTACATGTACTGTTTGTCGGGAGTAATTGGAGAAGACGACAAGGAAGAGCAGCGTACTGTTGTACGCCTACTGCCGCTGCTGCTTTTTGTGCATTTCGCCGTTTGGAATCGTGAGCTGCTTCGTGTAATTTGACGCCGCTGCTGCTGAAATCTACGTCATTTGCTCGCTGTTGTGTTGATGTTGTGATTGACGTTTGCTCGCTGCTTGTGAACGTTGAAAGAGACGTCTGTTTGTTAACGTTGGAAAGCTGGGTTATCTTATTAAACAGAAAAATGGGGCGGGGCGGGTTAAGCAATTGGGTCGGAAATGGAAAATAATTGGCAAAATGGTGGGCTGGGGTTAATTTGAATTGGGTTGGTTGGGAATTGGAAACGTGGGCTGCTGAAAAATTTACAAATAAGGCCCAAATTTGGTTTCTCATAAGGAGTTGAAGAGAGGTAAAAGATGGGTTATATTTGCAAACACAAAATAGCTAAATGAAATGCAATTATAGCTAATTGAACTTAAAAATATAACCAAATCTTAATCAAGACGAATTTAAACAAGATTAATTAACAAGCTTCTTAAATTTAACGAAAACGAAATAATTAACTTACTTATAAACTAAATAAGTTAAAATAATAACCATAACTTAAACTAGAGTGAATTAATAAAATATTTCACTAAAAAAAAAATCTTTTGAGATAATTTTTAAATATTTATAAAATATACTAATTATATAAAAACATATTTATTGTTTGAAAATTATAAAAATAACTAAAATTACTTTAAAATAGCCTGAAAAATATTTTGATAAATTATTTCAAATCGTTTAAAATTAAAGAAACTCGAAAGTTAATTCCTATCATGGAGGGTCAAAATTGGGTGTCAACAATGGTTGCCTTAAGATGTGTATATATTACCGTCAGTTGAACAAGGTTACCATCAAGAACAAGTACCATCTTTCGAGAATTGATGACCTTTTCGATCAGGTTCAGGGTGCCACCTGTTTCTCTAAGATAGATCTTAGATCTAGCTACCATCAGTTAAGAGTGAGGGAATGTGATATTCCAAAGACGGCTTTCAGAACCCGTTATGGTCATTATGAGTTTCTGGTCATGTCCTTTGGTTTCACCAATGCGCCTGCAACATTTATGGACCTTATGAATAGAGTATTCAAACCTTACTTATATATGTTTGTTATCGTCTTCATTGATGACATACATACTAATCTATTCAAGGAATGAAGAAGATAATGCTAGTCTTCTCAGAATAGTTCTCCAGACTTTAAAAGATAGAGAGTTGTATGACAAGTTTTCCAAGTGTGAGTTTTGGCTTAAGTCTGTGGCATTCTTAGGCCACATTGTGTCTTGAGAGGGAATTAAAGTTGATACTCAGAAAATTGAAGCAGTGCAGAATTGGCCTAGACCTATATCTCCAACTGACATTAGGAGTTTCTTGGGTTTGGCCGGCTATTATAGAAGGTTCAGAGAGGGGTTCTCATCTATTTCATCCCCTTTGACAAAGTTAACTCAGAAAACAGTAAAGTTTCAATGGTCTAAAGCTTGTGAGAAAAACTTTCACGAGTTGAAAATGAGGTTGACTACTGCCCCAGTTTTGACCTTACCAGAAGGTACTCAAGGTTTTGTGGTGTATTTTGATGCATCTAGAGTTGGTTTGGGTTGTGTATTAATGCAGAATGACAAATTTATAGCTTATGCCTCTAGACAGATGAAGGTTCATGAGAAGAATTACCCAACCCATGACTTAGAGTTGGTTGTTGTAGTATTTTCTTTGAAGATATGATGTCATTATTTATATGGTGTTCATGTAGATGTATTCACTGATCACAAGAGTTTTCAATATGTGTTTACTAAGAAAGAGCTTAATCTCAGACAAAGGAGGTGGTTAGAATTATTCAAGGATTATGACCTGATTATTCTTTATCACCCAGGTAAGGCTAATGTTGTTGTTGATACTTTAAGCAGGTTGTCTATGGGTAGTACCGCCCATGTTGAGGAAGAAAAGAGAGAGTTAGCGAAAGATGTGCATAGACTTGCACGCCTGGGAGTCCGACTAATGGATTCCATAGAAGGAGGGGTAGTGCTAATGAATGGGACTGAATCATCATTAGTGTCAGAAGTAAAAGAAAAGCAAGACCCAGATCCCATTTTGCTTGAATTGAAGGCAAATGTTCATAAGAAAAAAGTAATGGCTTTTGAACAAAGGGGAGATTGTGTATTAAGGTATCAAGGGAGATTGTGTGTACCAAGGGTGGATGAACTCCAAGAGAAGATCATGGAAGAAGCTCATAGCTCCAGATATTCCATTCATCTGGGTTCCAAAAAATGTATCGCGATTTGACAGAAGTCTATTGGTGGAGTAGTATAAAGAAGGGCATTGCCGAATTTGTTGTTAAGTGCCCGAATTGCCAACAAGTTAAAGTAGAGCATCATATCAAAGGCCCGATAGTTTGGCTCAGAATATTGAACTTCCGAAATGGAAGTGGGAGATGATTAATATGGATTTCATCACAGGTTTACCAAGGTCTCGCAGGCAGTATGATTATATTTGAGTGATTGTCGATAGAATGAAAAAATAACCCACTTTTTGCCGGTAAAGACTACCCACTCAACAGAGGATTATGCCAGGTTATATATTCAAGAGGTAGTAATACTTCATGGAGTTTCTGTTTTGATTATATCAGATAAGGTGTACAATTTACCGCATTGTTTTGGAAGTCATTCCAAAAAGGTTTAGGTTCAAAGGTGAACTTAAGTACTGCCTTTCATCCTCAGACAGATGGGCAAGCAGAGCACACTATTCAGACTTTAGAAGATATGTTGAGGGATTGTGTGATTGATTTCAAAGGTAATTGGGATGATCACCTACCTCTTATTGAGTTTTCTTACAATAATAGTTACCACTCTAGCATCTAAATGGCTCCTTATGAAGCTCTTTATGAGAGAGGATGTAGATCTCCTATTGGATGGTTTGAAGTTGGTGAAACAGGGTTGATAAGGCCAGATTTAGTTCATCAAGCTATGGAGAAAGTGAAAGTGATTCAAGAGAGGTTGAAAACGGCGCAGAGTCGTCTGAAATCCTACACTTAGGAGAAGAGGGTTAGAGTTTAAAGTAGATGATTAGATATACTTGAAAGTTTCACCCATGAATGGTGTTATGAGATTTGGTAAGAAGGGAAAGCTTAGTCCCCGGTATATTGGCCCTTATAGAATATCAAAAAGGCGGATCCTCCTAGTCACTAAATATAGCCATCTCTTAGCATCCGGTGACTAGTCAGCGCTGGTAATCCCCTTAGTAGTGGGCCAATAGACCTGATCCCGGCGCGCATGCTTGATCAGGGTATCCCTCAGCCAACCCAGATCCATCTTTCTCAGCTTGGCCTCGTACTCTGTGTTCAAGACCTCCAGCACCTCGAGCGCCTTATTAATAGCAGTGGCATTCAGGGGGAACCTTGGTCAGTGGAGCCCACCCAAACTCCATCAGGCGAGCATAAACAGCTGACTCCTTCTCCTCCAATCGGAGTAAGACAAAACCCCTCTCGCAACTGAATTTGTTGTTCCAAAAATCGTGATGTCTCTCCCGACTAGTAGCATCGGGAAATCAGACGAAATATAGGTTGTCCTCATTAGCACCATCCATCTAGGAAGCCTACAAAAAGTTAAAAGATACATTAGAACATCGGGGGATTAGGTAGAATCCGGTTAAAATGGGGAGGAAACAATGTTCTATCTAAAGGGGTTCAGGCTACTGGTTTCCTGAATCCCGCCACAGTAGCCCAAATCCAGCCACAGCAGGATGAAGGAGGCCACCATAGCTGGATGAAGGTCTCCAGAGTGGCCTTCATCTGGGACGAACCTCAAGCCCAACCATGGTGCCTCTTTGTCCGAAAACCCTATTTTTCGATTGAATTTCAGCATATCAGAGTATAACCCTAGAACATAAATAAGTAAGTATTTTGGCAAAATAACTCCTAAATGATGCTTAAATTGGAGTTTTACACCAAGAGGCCATTCCACTTCCCCCACCCATTTCTGTATCAATTTAACTATTTTTCTATGAAATCCTTACACCTAGACGTTGTGGGAACATAAGGGAAGTTCCTATGCTACATTTATTATATCAAACAAGCAACCCATTTCAAATTTTTGAAAAACTACCCCAAAAGCCTATTCTACCCAATTGATTGGGGTCATGCAATAATTGTTAGTTAAGTAATGAAGTAAAGAGTGTACGAAATATGAGAATTACCTTAGAAACGATGTTCAGAATGATCGAGTCGAGGGAATTTTGGGGTGGTTGTGAGTTTGAAGAAGGGAGAATGAGGAAGCCAATTCCCATTTCCCCTTTTTACTATTTTCGATATCCTGCCACACCAGGATATATCTCGCCTCAGTGCCACCACCTCAGCGGAAGGTCTGCCGCCCTGGCGGGCCAGACCATGTAGTTTAAACATTTTCATTTCTTCGTGTGTTGCCGCATTCTTCTTCTAGTCTTCGGGCATAATACTCTTCTTGTGTCAACTAATTGAAAAGTCACCATTCATCGGGACTCCACAGTGGACTAATCCTTTAATTTATAAGTAAATCAAAATGGGGTGTGTGATGGCCTATATACTGGTCATTCGGGGACAAATGAGGGGTAAATTGGTATCAATTGTAATGACCCAAACCATCATTATTTAGGAGAATCAAAAATTCGAGAAACTTTTGGGCCATTGTCCTGCCAGAGCGGGCTAGATCCCGCTAGGGCGTTGATGCCAGGGCGGGATAAGTTGGCGCCAGAGCTGGATAGGCGAGGCAAAATGTAAATAACGCAAAATCCTATTTTCTCCTTTTTCCTAAAACACCTAATTTAGTTGTAGAACACCTTAGAAAACCCCAAAAAGTTGCTGCAAGCTCAGGAAGAAAGGAGAGAGCGAGATTTCTGGCGTAAAGATGTTGATGGATTTCAAATTTTTGGTCAGGATCACCGTCACGAAGCCCAAAAACAAAAATCAAAGTCAGAAACTCCATGCAACTGCTTGGCGCCTAGGTAGGCTAGGTTTTTATGAATTGAGTTGTTTAAATTTGTGCTCACTACGTAATATATGTAAATCGATGGAAGGATTTATGTGTAGGCCTTCGTACACCGAATGCGTTATGATTAAACCCTAGAAAGAAGCCTTAGATGCTGAATTAGGGCTAAGTAGGGTCGAATTAACATTTACATGATATACGTCAATGAATGGTTCATTGGATGATTGTGATTATATGATTTGTGATGTATGCTCGTTCTTGTTTCTTTATGATACATGTATGTATGCGAAAGTAGCATTGTTGATTGTGTTAATTGTAAACGAGGATATAGGAATGATGAATTCCATGAATCATGACTTATGATTTTGAGTATGTACCATGTAATTGTGATTATGGCTTGTTGAATGTATCGGTTGCCACGTTTCGGCATAACTAACTTGGATCGGTTTCCTCATTCCAGCATAACTATGGGATCGGTTTCCACATTCCGGCATAATTATTGGATCGGGTAACACGTTCTGATATGCTAACAATTTGGGTTTGGGTTCCATGATAGGACCAATGATTTGCTATAATTGTGTATAGTGAGAAATAGGGAGGTTGCACCTTGTTCGTAAATAATAATCGACAATGTATTTTCCCCGGAAGGCTATAAGGTGATGAGGACATTAATCTTAAATGTTGATAATATGGTATATGTTGATACATGCATGTGATTATATTGTTGTAATGGCAAGGAGTGAGGGTAGTTTACGTGTTGTAAGTGTTGAGGTGGATTTCACTTGGAGGAAGGTAATTGTGTTTAAGGGCTAGAAAGTGTGACGTAATGTACTATGTGACCGTGGTTGGGTAATGTGACGAGGAAGTAAGGATATGACGTGACCGGTTAGTTAGAATGCTTATGGTTGTATTTGAGGACTTTTCCATGTGTTAGAATGGTTAGGCTATAATCGATAACCTAGTAAGTAGGTTGACCAGGAAGGTGGTTAGCAATTAAGCGTACTAGTGTGATTTGGAGGTATTTCGAGTGAGGGTAAAGGTGGAGAAGCGAGTGGTTATATTGCATGATCTTACTAATTGATTTCTTATGTTACGTGGTGGGCATCGGGTTGACCGATGATGCCTACCAGTACGTGTGTTTGTACTAATGCTACTCTTGCTATGTCTTTTTGACATAGTCTAGATCCAGGTTGATGATGTTTCATTAGGTGAAGACGAAGAAATTCTCCAGCAGCTTCTATCTTTCCTTCCGTATGGTGGGAGTTGTGTCTTTATTTATTATGTCCAGTTGTACTCTTAGTAGCTCTTGTACTTGTTTAGACTAGATCCTTGGGGATGTGAAATTACTTTGCAAGTCGTAACCAAAGTTGTGTTAAAGTTTCTTACTTACAAAATTTTGTTAGTATATTTTTAATTTCATTTTATTAAATTTTCCGCATGATTTAGTTATGGTGTAAGAGGGTTCTCCTACTTAGGTGATAGTACGTAGGTGCCCGCACGGTCCGGTGGGTTGGGTCGTGACATGTTTTATGCCTGGAAGCATATGCATATGTCTGTTGTCTAATTAAGAATCATGTATGAGCCATGCAACACATGGACATGTCTGTTCAAGAATCATCAGTGTGCTTCTCTCTTGATTAAGTAGATGACACAGTATATATATATATCCTCAAACTATTGATACTCCTTGATTGATCAACCATTGCAAGTTGATACTCTTTTTAACTACTTGCTTTTTGTTTGCGAGTTTGCTCGTGGATGCTGTTGGTAGTGTTTGGCTGATCATAAGTATGTTCATGTAAGTTCCTGTGTCAAACAATGTTATAGTTGTGAAATGCAACACTGGATGCAAGAGCACCCTAATATCAAGTGGCTTACTGTGGGACCGCAACAGGTAATTTAAGAACCTCATAAGTTTAAGATGAAGTATGCCCTAGTATTTTGGTCTTTAAAGGTTGATTGAAAAGCAATACTCAACGTATAACATGTTGTCATGTGAGGGGCATACTCTAAGAAGTATCCATGTTGTCATGTGAGGGGCATAATCTAAGCAGCATATGTAGGTTACTAATTCTGGAAATGTGGTCAAATTAATGCACTGCTTTTCATATTATAGGGGGGCATAGAAGGAGGTGAAATCTTATGATCACATGGTACTTGGCATTTTTGTTTGAGCATGTTTCTTATGATGTTCTTTTAGTCTATTTTCTGATGCACTATTAGAGTTCTACGTATATTAAGATTTTACAGGTCTAATTCATCAAATTAGCTTATTTTGGTGTGACCTTCACATGATGTATTACTAAAAATCATTGCTATCTTTGTGAATATTCAAAGAAACCATTGTATATGGCTTTTTAAGGGTAGTTCTGTCTTGCCCGTTGGTACTAAACTACATATGGGGGATCTATGTATCATTATTAGCGAGGCTTGGTCAAGCATCAGGTAGCAGAGCCATAGGGCGCTAAAACTAAAGAGCTCAACTGCAGTCACATTTCTGACTACCTATACATTTTTAAGCTTCACAGAATCATTGGTACTATTGTTATGAAGATTTTTGCTATTACATTGGTAAGACCTATTAATTTACTCTTAAGCTGCCAAGGACAGAGAATTGACAACAATATGAAATTTTGGAATATGTTTGATGTGAGAGGGAATTTACTGTTGTTGGGCCAGTAATATTCTTTTTGGAGATTTTTGATTCCGTGGTAGAAAGGAATTTTTTTATCCTTCCATTCTCTCGTATATTTGCAGTCTTCTTTAGGTATGCATTTTCTGGCAATTGTAGTGGTCTTTTCTGAATGACTATGTGGTGGATGTACAGGAGGCATGTTGGTAAAATACTTTATGAGATGACTGTGAATTATGAATATTTTTGTGGTTCTCCATTGGAAATTTACCTCCTGAGCGTTGTTGCAGGTTTGAGTTTTACAGGTGGCACAAGCCTTCTTTGCTAGTTGCTGATTGCTAAGTAGTCTTGGATTCTCTTTCAGGTAGGGATAGGCATTATGTTCTCTAGTTTTTCGGTATTTATGCCCACTCCTACTTTCATGTGGCCTTATGTTAACAGTCACGTACTGCATATATGGAAACAAATTCACCGACCCTAATATTCCCCAACCTTTTAGTTTTCCTTGTGGAACTTCATGTAGGTCATGCTTTGTTCTCTCCAGTTTTCACTCACATTTATGTAATTCATTTATATTTTCAAGTATTATATGTGTATAAAGTTTCCTGGTTTTATTAGTATGGGTGATCTCGTCATCAGTAGTGATTGTCGTGTAGTTTCTTTTTTATTTGCCAAGTGGTTTTTGGTCTAGATGTGTTTTTGATGGTTTTTTTTATAATGATCTTAGACATTTTCCGTAAGAGTTGTTCCCTAGATCGAAATAAGGAGGGTAGTTGGTTGTCTGTTCTAATAGGTTTCCAGAGCTTTTGAAGATGTTATCTTTTTATGTTTGAGTAGGGGGTGGATTCCTAAAGGCACCTGGTTGCTAGAGGAAGGGAACTACAGACAATGATCGATAGAGTGAGAAATTGAAAACGTTTCAGCGTGGGGACTAAAAGCACAAGTTCTATTTTTTTTTTTTGTTAAATTTCTCATTTATCTTTTTTACTTAGGATATTTAATTATTTTGATCCTACACTTATGCCTTTTTCCCTTACAAATTCAGCGGATAAAATTTAGTGACTTTAGTAATATAAAACTTTACTAATACAACGGAGGATATACTTGACTAAGGGGTGCAATTATTTTTAAAAAATTATGCCATCCCAATTTTTTTGGGTATTTTATAATATATAATCAAAATTAGATTTTTAAAAATCATTGCAATCATATCGGTTTTTCTTCTATATCGGTACTTTTCGGTTAATTATCATTTTTTTTACTATTATATCATTTCAAAATACATCATTATTAAAGCATTTCTTTCACAAGTGTGTTCTTGAAGAATCACTTCAATTTTTCACCAAGAAGTCAAGAATTTAAAACCTTGTTGCCGTATGATTTGATCTGAAACTTTTAATAGAAGTCTTTGCATAAATTTGTTGTATAGTTTGCTGGAGTATCTATTATAGTATCTTTTAATTTTAAACCTAAGTAATTAAAGGCTAACTAAAAATCAAAACCCCAAAGTCATCCAGTTACCATAGGCCTAGGACCTAGTTTATATTTAGGAAATTTAACACAAATCCCATAATGTTCAGAGCTAATTAGATTGGAGTACGTGCAGTCAAGCTACTAGTAGGCTATGGCTTCCTTTCTATTAGATTGAGCTTGAATACGTAAATTCATGTTGATTTGAATGATTTGGGGGCGAGTACCTAGTTGTTCTTCTTTTTTTTCCTATATTAGATACAATGCTTCGGCTTGACTAGCCGTATTTTCAGGTATAGTACCATGCTAGTTAGAGATTGTTGTTGTGGCTTGATTTGTTGTTGTTACTTGTTATATATTTAAGCATGTTCGGCCTTAGACTAAGATTAAACTAGTTTTGCCTTAGACTTGCGGTACTTGTAGACTAATTGCCTTGTTTCTTCTACGCGTCAATTTGGACAGACAAGATCCTTGTAGACTCGAGTAGGAGACTTGAGTCTAATATTATGAGCCTTATTCTAGGCATTTTCAAAGATTTACGGATCTTCTATCTTCTCTCTCTACTATTGCCGCTACGGTGCATTACCAGAGGTTTTGTGCTATTGAGGCATCAAAGGATTGGATTCTCTAGGCTTGGAGCCTTCTAGTAAATTTTTTTGAGTGGACGTCGTTCCAAGGTGGCCTGGTATTGGTATTTGAGATAAGCTTCAGATTCAACACCCCCTCGGGTCACTCTTACTAGCTAGACAGCTTACGCCCATGTGAGTGGACTAGCTTTCTAGGCGGCCTTAATATATGAGATTCTATTCTGAGTTGATACACCCCCATGTCAGTCTTGCTAGCTAGGCAGATAATGTCCCTGGGAGTGGACTGGCTGGTTGGGCAGCCTAGAATGAATATCACTCTTGCTAGCTTGGTTGGGAGTTGATTGGATGTTAAGTATTTGAGGTTACTTGGGTTGGGAGCCGACTTTTGGTTCATGGTACTCTTCTCTCAGTAGACTTTGCTATTTTGTGTATCTGTCGGGCTTATGTGGTCTAGTTAGGTTTAGTTTGGTTTTACTTTGATTTACTTTCGATATGCTCATGTGCTTCCTTTCATATTCGATTTGACCTCAGTTTGTGTCTAGATTATATCTTTTCATATTGTATTTACCTTTCTTGCTCAGTCGACCTATAATTCTAATTGAGTACCTTTGTTTTGTTACTCATACTACACTCTACATTTATTTCGTGATGTAGCTCCTAGTATGGCTATTAACGGTGGTTGTTCGTGCCATCTTCAACAACTTTTGAGATTGGAGATGTGGGTGAGCACTTGCCGTCGTGGATCAACCTCTCTCCTTGTGTACATATTTAGGTAGTTTTCTTACTTTTGAGATGGCTTGCTTGTGGTCCACTTTTGGGACTTGTTCGTTCATGTTAGACAACTCTGTATACAAATTATTTGTCATTCTAGGCTATGGGTTCGCTTACCTACTGATGGACTATAGCAGGTGTAGTGCCATCGTGACTAGAGGAATCGAGTCGTGACACCTCCCATTATGCCCATTACTTGCAATTTCTACGTATGGATTGGCTTACCCATCGGTGGGTGTTTGTCGGTTCCATTATTACTCGAGTTTTCACATCGTGACATATTTTCTTCATTTTTAATTTTTTTAATTTATACAATACATTTCTTAGCTTTTCTTTTTATCATTCAAAATTTAACTCAACAATAAATTTAATTCGAAAGACTGTAAGTTATTAATTCAAAAATAATTAAATTTTTGAAGATAGATACTATACAGGTGCTGGAAAAAAAGAAGTAGAAAGTGAGTTTTAAAAAATATATTTACGAATAAAATAATATATATATATATATATATATATATATATATATATATATATATATCTTTGTGTCTGTGTGTCACAAGTTGCTTTCTTTCCTGGGAAAGACCAGACCTACGGTCACAGTTCAATTTGTGAGCCTCAACCTAGACATCAAACTCCTAGCTCTTGAGCTTATTTACTGTTGAAAAGGGTACTTTTCGTAGCTTGGATTTTTTATCTTTCTTTGTCTAGAACCCCATACCCCTATAATAATAGTAGAGTCAGGGTGGACCCAAAGTGGAATTGACCGGTGGTGCTTGAGGTTATACACCAAGTACACACGTGATTTTGCATTCTGTGCACGCGCAATTCAGCTCTGGAAAAAACTCCCTGAGGTCCAAGAGATAAAGTTTATAGTCAACCTATGTCTCTCAGATAGCTTTCTTTTCCAACACTTCTATGTGGAGATAGATGTAATATTAATATGATTGATAGTTTCACCTTACTATTTGAAGTTTTCCAAGGTCTCAAATTGGTTCCTTACCCAAAAGAGGATGTTGGTTAAAAAACAATCATTTGATTTTCTTTCTTGCTCTCTCTTAGCAGCGGGAAAGGAGTCTATCTATCTGCCTAGCTTTGGTAGATTTTCCCCAACGCAATCCATAGAAATTCCACGAATTCCTTGGTGGATAAGTCCATCGACTTAGCAGTAGTGCAGAATTGAGTTTCTTGTCTGGTGGATTTGATCTATAGTTAGGGGTTATCATGAATTGTTTTCACTAATGCTCTAATTCAAGAAGCCCTTCATTTCAAGGTTTCATGAATAGTTTTCACTAATGCTCTAATTCAAAAAGCCCTTCATTTCAAGGTATCATGTTATATAAATCTAGATCTACATAAATTTCAAATAAAAAAAAAATGGTAACATGTAAAGAACACAAAAAATACCCTACTTTGAAATGAGATAGTTATCATCACAATCCTATATTTTGGATCGTAACACTCACAAAATTTTTAAAAATGAAAAAAGAGAATTTAAATACCTTCGAATTTGGACTACTTGAGTAAAGTAGCAATAATGAGAAGGCAACTGTCATCATCATCAACTAGCAGAGTTCTGATTTTTTCAGAAAATTCGCTATTTAGTTTTTTATTTATAACTTTTGGCTCCTGAAGACTCAACTAATATATTATATATGAAATAACGACTCACCGTAAGAAAATTATCAATGATGATGAAAAGAATCAAACATATGTTTAATAGAGATTAGGCTAGAACTTTCAAGCATCCGAATAAGAACTAATTGAACACATTGGAGTTAGCAATAATTATCACTACCCAAGTCCTAAGATTACTAATAAACAAGGGGTAAATAGAATAATTAAGATACAAATATCAAGAATAATCAAAAGAGAAATTGACACTAATTAGAATAACATTCAATTATGACAACCATTTATTATTTATATGGATAGAAATAAGAAAATCATACATGAACCACATATAGCTATTGTGCAATTTAAGAGAGGTTATAGAACATAATTAAATTAAACTTAATGAAAGATAATATAATTATCATAGAACATCTATAAAAACTCCAATGACTATTCATATCTCCCTTACAACTCATCATAACTAAAAACATAATATCACAAGTAAGGATGTTGTTTTGTCAAAATAGGACCTCACAAGTAATGTCAATAGCTTTCATATTTATGATCAAAGGTCAAAATTTCCCAATGGTAAAATAAAACTTTGAACCTAAAGTACACAAATCAACTTCAATCAAGACCAAAATTAATATTCAAGATCCCTAACAATATAGAACAAGTTTCAATCACATTAAACACTTTCAATAAAAAATATTTTTTAATTTTAGATTTCAAAACTCAATTCAAGTTCTTCAATAAAATTCAAAATTTCAGCTGGTATCGAGAGTGTTTTTCAATAAAAAGTGGTTCAAAGAAAGTCACTAACCAATTCTCAATTAAAGCCCACAATTAAATCTAGAATTTACCAATTTATTTTACAAAGATAAATTTATAACTGAAAAATTTAGAACATGAATATTTTTGAATGAAAGGAGGAAGAAAACTCACACACAAATCACCTTGCTATGTTGTAATTAAAGAAAGGTTTAATGAATAGCTAAGCAAACCCTAATCCAAGCTAACATGAGTATTTCATGCTCTAAGAAAGTATCTCCATCACTCATCAAATCTCCTTCCAAGGAAACAAGGACATTTATGCTAAGTCTAGAAAAAAGTAACAAAAATCTTAAACACTCTTAAGTTATGCATGTATGTACATTTCGTCTTCTTTTTTATTTATCTTGTTTTACTTGAAATCTTGATTTTTATGACTTATTTAACATAACATTGGTTTGATATCAAAGTGAAAACCTTCCTTAGAAAGAGCTAGCGCAAATTCTAAAATTTTCACTTATGTTTATATATTTTCTTGAAATTGTTTTGTTTTTTTATTTAAAATGTGTCTAAACTAAGGACTTTTATTCTCTCCATAAATATTTAAATAACTCTAGTTATTAGCTTTTAAAAGAACATATATTGTGTAAAATATGAGATCATTCAAAGATTATCTACATGTATGTCGCCTTAAAATATTTGATTTTATTTATAACTTTTTTTTTCTACAGGAGCTTATCCAAAGAAAATTGTTGAACTGATGGATGTTCCTGAATTGACTAGCAGACATGTCGCATATCATTTGAAGGTTTACTACTTTTAACTCAATATATGCTTAATCTATAAAACAAACTTTATCTATAGAAAAATAAATGTTATTTTATAGATGAAAAGAGAAAAAAAAAATACTAATTGAGTATAGAGTTGATGGTGTTCTATCATTAAATAAATGAGCATAATAAGGAAGTTTCCTTTTATTTATAATAATTAACATTCCAATATTTGTTATACACAAGTGAAAATAAATTGATTCAGAATTTTTTAAACATATTTTAAAGTAGGTAATATAAAATAGAATTAATTAATAAAAATAAAGGTCTAGTTATAATAAATTTTCAAAAGATTATTTATCCATAAAGTAAATGAATTATAAATTATAATTTAGAAAACATTTCATCAATGACAATAAGAAAATAATTTATCTAATAAATAACATATAATGAGAAAACAGTGATACTTAAATATACACATAAGCATGCATGCCCATACATACATAAATATATGTATATACTTAATGCATGCAATATTAAAGTAACAATCATAAAGAAATAGCGTTAGATTCAATTTAATTGAAAGATTACTCTACTTATTTTAATGAATTCATATAAAATTTTAATAAAATATAAAATTATCTATTGATAAAACACCAAATTTAGAAATATAAAATATTATATATAATATAAAACAATGTTGTATAAATGAATGACTAAAATGGTAAGGATCAAATAGACATGACATGGAATAAGGTCATGGAGTGGAGGAGTGGGGTGGGGGATAGGAGTAAAGAGAATTTTTAATTTTTAATAAGATCTTGGAGTGTGAATGATTTTCAATCCATTAAAATATTGTAATTTTTCTTAAATGGAACTCAAGCATTCATATATGTGATATTTGGTATTAATTTTAAATAAAAATCATCAAATTGAATGTTATATTTATATTAATTCATGCTTATGTTAGAAACTCTATGATAGAACAAATATTACAAGTTATATGAACCTTGTGTGAAAAATTACTTAAAGCAAATTGTTGCACCACTATTTTTCTTTATTATTAGAACATAGTTATCAAACTCATGTTTGCGAACTTTGCAAAAATATCGTATTAGCTTGAAAAAAGATACTGATCCAGAGTTGATTTTTGATTTGGATAAAATCACATCAGATAATGCTAATCAACTGTCCACAAGAAAAGAAGATGATAGTATTCCAACATTTGCTACATAACTCATAATAGGAAATTTAAACTCTATTGACCATGATATTTAGGTTGATCATCAAGACTTACAGTATGATCAAAGGGATAAGTATTTGGCAAATAAATTGTGTTACAATAACAGTCACAAACTTCGTCATATTGGATTTGAAGAGGCTTCTATGGAGTTATGCCCTTTACCAGAGAGTTTTGAATGTACTAGAGATGGAGGAATAAGTATTACATTGGATGACTTTCCTATGTTGGAAAATCTTTATCATACACCACATTCAGCTGAACTTACTACTACTGCTTTTGGAAGCCTATTGAATGTTCAATCTTCTAATACGGTACATACTTCTGCTTTTTTTTAATTCATTCTTATTTTTTTTCTAGTATTATTTAAGTTAAAAAGGTTTGCTATTTTTCTAAATGATACATTTGACTGCACAAACTTACATATCCTATGAAAATAAAAATGAGAAGAAATCAATTCTTAGTTTCATTGTTGGTATCAATCAATATCAAAAAAATATTTTTTCATGAATTTTTTCATACACTAGGTCAATAAAATTTTAATTATATCATCTTGGTTTCATCGTCAAGAATGTTTCACACACACTATTACATCATGTTCTAAAAATGTAGTTAAGATATTTATGCGAATTAAGGAAATTCAAACACAATATAATTTTTTTCTTTTACTTTCTGTTATTTTTGTCCACTTTCCCTTCCTCTGATGAGTGAAGATGGTTGTATATTATGATAGAGTTCTCAAAATATTTAAATAATTAATTTTAATTATATATTTTCTTAATTTTTTTGAAACATAAATGGTCGATTTTAGTTTATGCATGGAAGGTTAAAGTTGAGTTAAATAAATTATTCAATTATGAAAATCAAAATTACTCCATCACATGCAAACAAAAAGAGAATTGTCAGAAAAATGCTTACAATATTTTATGTCTTATTTTGCTATGCAGCAAGAAGATTATGAAAGTTTTTCTGCAAAGGAATGTTCATTCTTCTTTAATAATTTCCTGAATCAAGAACTTAAGGATTAAATTTAGCTAAGTAGTCTTCAATAAAAAAAAATTCTTACATTTTTGAACAAAAATATAGACCTTTATTAGATTAAGGCTTAAACAAGATGATTCAATAATAAAAAATAAATTATAACATAACACGTGAATACATATTGTAAAAAAATATTGCCAGTTAATTAATTGTTAAAGATGGTTATATATTTTATGGTGAAGGTATTCTCACCTAATTTGGCTAATCAATTTTTAATTGAATTCTTTTCTTACATTTTTTTACAGCATAAATAACCAACTTTAGTTATATGAAATGTTAAATTCGTACGGTATAAGATAATCCATTAAGAAAACTAAAAAATATATGATAACTTGTGAATACATAATGAAAATAAAGTAAATTTATTTAAAATTTATAGTGTCTTATTTCATTGTGTAACAAAAAAATTACAGAGGTATTACAAAACATGGAATATCGTTTCCAATATTCAGAACTTGAAGTATTTTTCATATGTCTGTATTTTGTCATAGAAATTTATTTTGAATATATAATTTATAGTATTGGGTAAATAACAAAATTTTGTATATAGTATTATTTTTCTCAAAAAATTATTGCTTATTTTACCCACCTTACATTCACAAGTTAATTAGTAGTGACGATTGTATAGTTTAAAGTGAAAGGATTGCAAATAATTTTTTAAATAATTTCATTTTATTTTTTTTACATTTTTGTAGAATATCAATGATAGACTTTTGTTATATGAAAAATTGAAGATGTGTTAAAAAACAAAATCTGATATTGATGATCAAATTATATCGTAACTTACGAATATTTACTGTAAAAATAATTATTATTAAATTTACTTATAATTTTTATGTCTTATATCTCTTTTTAGAAAAAGAGTTGTGAAGGTATTACTGCAGAGGAGGTGACGGATCATAGTCGCAATGTTCTTTCGCATTTGAAACCAGAGGTAGTTTTTCATATACCTATATCTAGTTTCGAAATATTATGTTCTGAGCGAATTACAAAAGTTTGTTTACACTTTTATTTATTTCTCTACAATCTGTTTTTTTATCCACTTTTTCTTTCCCAATTAATTAGTGGAGATAATTGTATGTTTTGAGGAAAAAGTGTTTCCAAATAATTATGTTGGTTAGTATTTAATCTAATTATTTCTTACATTTTTTAAAATAATAAGTTTTTGATATATGAAAAGGCTAAATTAGTGTGAAAATAATAATTATTGAATTTGCTTATAATTTTTGATGTCTTGTATCATTTTGTAGCAAAAAAATTGTGAACCTGCAGAGGAGGTGACGGATCATAGTCACAATGATCTTTCGCATTTGAAACCTCAGGTAGTTTCTCTGATATACCTATGTCTAGTCTCAAAATATTATGTTCTGATAAAGTTGTGCGAATTACGAAAGTCTTTAGACACTTTTATTTATCTCTTTACAAGTTTTTTATCCATTTTTTCTTTTCCAATTAATTATGAAGTTGATTGTGTATGTTTTGAAGAGAAAGTGTTTCCAAATGTTGGTTAGTATTTAATCTAACTATTTCTTACATTTTTTTTAAACAATATTTTTTTGATAGATAAAAAGGCTAAATTTGTGTTGTATAAGATAATCTAATGATGAAATAAAAATCATATCATAACTTGTGAATAAATCATGAAAATAATTATTCGTAAATATATTTGTATTTTTTGGTGTCGTTCTTAACGTGTAGCAAAAAAGTTACAGAGGTATTATTATAATAGAAATATCGTTCCATCAATAAATTGCTCCCTTAAATTTTAAACTTGAAATAGTTTTTCATATATCTATTTTCTATCATAGTGTACTATACTCTGAAAATACAATTGATAGAGTTAAAGAAAATTAAGATAATTTGTACAGACTATTATTTTCTCTTCATTATATGTTTATTATATCCACTTTACCTCCTTCAGCTAATTACTGGAGATGATTGTATATTTTGAGGGGAAAAGATTGCCAAATAATGATGTTGGATAATATTCATTTTTGTTATTTTCTTACATATTTGTAGAATACAAATGATCGACTTTAGATCTATAAAATGTTAAATTGTGTTTTATAAGATATTTCAATAGTGAAACTCAAAACTATATAGTGATTTGTGAATACATTGTAAAAACAATTGTCACTAAATACGCTTACAATTTTTGATGTCTTATTTCATTGACTAGCAAGAAAGTTATGGAGGTGTTACTCTTGAAGAAAGATCGTTCTAGCTTCCTTATGATCCCCCATATTCAGATTTTGAGGTAGTTTTTCATATATCTATATTTTTTCATGAGCATTATATTATGATAAAGTAATTTACAGAATTCAACGAAATAAAATTTTTAATATACACAATCATTTTTTCTTCATTGTCTATTTCTTTTTTTTGCATTTTTCTTTTGGCTTGTTAATCGTTGGCAAGATGATTGCATATTAGGTGAATTTTTTTTCAAATAACCTACTTATTAATTTTAATTAACTTGTTTTCATACTTTTCTCTTCATTATACGATTTTTAAATTATTTTTTATATTCAATTACTTAATGGAGATAGTTTTATATATTGATATGAAAAAGTTCACATAATTTGACACGATAATTTTCAATTTATTTCTTCTTATATTTTAGTAGAACATAAACAACCAACAATTTACATAAAAGATAAAGTTATTATTGTATAAGATAGTTAAATAATAAAATTTAAAGTTATATCATTTTTAATCAAACTGCTTACAACTTCTGATGTCTTATTTTTATTGTACATAAAGGAGATAATGAAAATTTTACTACAAAAGAATGTTCATTCCTCAATAATATTTTGTTAATTTATGAAATTGAGGTAATTTTTCATACAAATATGTTTATTTGATCATAAAGCATTATGCTTTGAAAGTGCAATTTTCAGAGTTAAACGAACTAAACAAGTTTGTATATACTATTAGTTTTCTATTTACTTTATATTCTTTTAAGCATTTTCTTCCCTCTAGTTAATGACTAAAGATGATTGTATATTTTCAAATTCAACGGTTCAATTTATATACTTAATTTTCAACAAAGTTGTTTCTAACATTTTTATAGAATAAAAATAATCAAATTTTTAACAAAATATGTATGAAATAAAGATAACTCAATTATGCAAATTAATCTATAGCATAAAATATGGATACATATTTTAGAAAATTATTTTATAAACACGGTTACAATTTATGGTGTTTTATTTTATCATACAACAATAAATTAACTACAGAGAGTATATCATTCCATCTCTATGATGTTCCTCTGAATTAAAAATGTAATATAATTTTTTATATGCCTATATCATATTTTAAAAATATAATTTTATAGTTAAAATAAATAAGATATATTGTATACACAATCATTTTTCTCTTCACAATCTTTTCTTTTTTTACTCACTTTCGTCCCCTAGCTAATTACTAGGGGTGATTGCATATTTTGAGTTGAAAGTATTTTAAATTAATTTGTCTAGTTAGCTTCTATTTAATTGTTCTTAAAATTTTGAATGAACATAGATGATATAATTTTGATTTATATATGAAAGGTAAATATGTTATGTACAACATAATATGTTAATAAAATTCAAAACTATATCATAATTTGTGAATACATAGTGCAAATAACTATCAGTAAATATGCTTATACAATCTTAATATCTTATTTGAATGTGTAGCAAAAAAGTGATGGAGGGAACTACTGTAGAGGAAGGATTGCTCAACCTCCACTGTAATCTCCCAAGTACAAAACTTGAGGTAGTTGCTCTAGGCAGCATTATATTCTGAAAATATAATTATAAAGTTAAACAAATTAAGATATTTGACACACTATTATTTTTCTCTTCACTAATTGTTTTTTGTACCTACTTCTGCTCTCCCGGTTAATTAGATGAGATGGTTGTGTATTTTTGAGGTGAAAGAGTTTCTAAAATATATGATTAGTTAATTTTTATTTTATTGTTTATTACCTTTTTTAGTATACAAATGATCACGTTATATGAGTTTATAAATATGTGTTGAATAAGATAATTTAAAGTTGAATATCAAAACTAATTCTGACTTGGAAATATATACTGTGAAAATAATTATCATGTATTGTACTACCTATTTTTTTTTAAATTTTTTATGCAGAAACAAAAAGATGATGGTACTCATGTAGATGAAAGATCATTGAATATCCATAGTGTTCTCCCGAATTTAAAACCACAGGTAATTATTCATATACCTATATTTGTTATAGAATACTATATTATAAAAATAAACATAAAAAGCTAAGAAAATTATGAAAGGTTGTACATACTACTATTTTTCTATTCGCTATCTATATATGCTACTCACTTTTCCTCTACTGAGTAACAACTGGAGATTATAGTATATTTAAAGTAAATGAATTTACAAATTATTTGCCTGATAGATTTATATTTTAGTCATTACGAACATTATTGTAGACAAATGATTTGTCTTTGTATATAAAAAATTAAATTTTCTTTGTGCATGATATTTTAATAATGTTATTCGAAACTGTATCAACATTTGGTAATACACAATCAAAGTACTTGTCAATAAATGTGCTTACACTTTTTATGTCTTGTTTCACATATAGCAAGAAAATTATGGAAGAGTTATTATATATGAAAGCGCTTTCTGACGTGAATATGTTTTCTAAAATTTTAAACTTGAGGTTGTTTTTCTTATATCTATGTCTAATCATAGAGAATTCTATTCTAAAAATGTTATTCGCAAAGTTAAGAAATTAAGAAGTTTGTACACATTATCATTTTTATCAACACTTTCGATTCTCTTTACCCACTTAATTAATTAGTGAAGATGGTTGTATTTTTTTAGGTAAACGAGTTCACAAATAATTTGACTGGTAAAATTTTGAATTTAACAATTTCTTAAATTTGTTTAGAACACAAATAATTGATCTTTGTTATATGAATGTTTAAATTATGTTGTATAAGAGTTTTCATAATGAAACTCAAAATTATATCATAAATTTGAATACTTAGTGAAATATTTGTCGGTAAATATGCTTACTATTTTTGATGTCTTATTTCATTATGTAGCAAGGAAGTTATGGAGAGGTTCCTACCAAAAGAACATCAATGCAGCACCATTATGTTTCCAAAATGTGAAACTTGAGGTAGTTCTTTATATATCTATATTCGGTAAATGAACATTCAATTCTTAAAATATAATTTACAAAGTCAAGAAAATTGAGTAAGTTAGCACACACTATAATTTTTTTTCTTTAATATACAATTTTTTTATTCAGCTTTCCTCCCTAATTAATTAGTGGAGATGATTTTACTTTTGGAAGGAAGGATTCTAAAATAATTTTGCAGGCTAATTTTATATTTAGTTATTTTTTAGATATTGTAAAACAATATCTTACTAATTTTGGTCTCTTCTTTCCATGTGTAGGTAGGTAATTTAAGAGGAATGTTGATGAAATGTCTATAAATTATGAATATGACATTTTGGAACTGTTCAAGTCATGTCATATTTGGTAATACACTTGATGAAATGACTGAATTATGAGTATTATTGAGATTCTCCTACATCATAATTTTACCAAATACAGTCAGTTGTTGAATTCCTTTGTAAAAGATGAAGACAAATTCGATAATTTTCACTTCCTTTTGTATAATTCATTTAGTTTTTCAAGTAGTAGTATATGGTTCAAGTTCATGATTTCATATATTTGATTGTGTTTTTATTAGTATGTGTGATCTCGTCTTGTTATGTGGGCACCAATTGAAAGGTAAAAATGTCACTCGCTTTTATATGAGAATAAAAATATATGCATTACATGTTAATTATTATAAAATTTGTAACACTACATTATTAACATATTAATAATGTATATTAGAGTATATGGTTTAAGTTATCGATAATACAATTAGCTCATATAAAATCATATTTTTATTTATTACTAGCTTATTTTGGCAATAATAATTTTATATCATATTACAAACACATTATTTATTTGTCACGACTCAAAAAATGACGCGATGACACTCATCTTATCCCACCAAGACAAGTCAGCCTAATACCTAATCATTATGATAAAATGCAGAAATAAACTATAACAAAAAAATTGAATATCAATTTATAATGCGGATTACAAGTCAACTTAATTAAATCCCCAAAATCTAGTTGTCATATGCACAAGCCTCTAATATATTACACTAGAATTGAAAGAAAACATAACTCTCAAATGATGTTGTCTTTAAAATAGAACAAGATCATAAATAGGAGTAAAAAAAGTCTACTGAGATGATAAATAACTGCCTCACAAATCTCCAAAAATGGGCTAGTAAGCCACAAAAATGTAGAAGCAAAGGGTGATTACCGAACCACATGGTACTCAATAAGCAAACTCCTAAACACAAAGCTAAGAGTATAGAATACATGTACTTCTACCACTCCAACCGAACTTCCACAAATACAACACGCAAAAACCCGCCCAATCTAACAGTGCACAATTTAAATATCTCATAGCTCAATAACAACTCTCCAACAATTACAGATCAATAGTACATCAGATCAAGTCATCAATCACTAGTTCTACAGAAAGACACTCACAAGTTCACAAATGATATATATATTGCAATGAAATGTACTGAAACGTGTAGTGATACATGTATTACCTAATGATACACACATGTTGTCTCTCAGTTTAGGGCCCATGGGGGACATATCTGTCCATGCATCCGTTGCGACATGCAAGACGACACTTGATAACAGAATTCGCCTCGGCGTACGACATGTTCCTCAAATTATAATTGCCACGGCCCAATTTTCTAGGTCATGATAGCACCTACTATATCCCAGCAGTATGTAAACCTAACCCTTAGCCTGGACCTTTAAGCAACGAGCTGCCAAGCGGAAGCCAACAATTAAAAGCATAAAGCTTATATCAAGCAAAGAAAGAATGATCAACGAAAAACAATATAGAAACCATCCAAAGACCTGACATTAGTCAGTAGTTGAGCATTTAATCCAACATAAGATTACAAGACTTCTACAAATACAAGATAAGCACATGATGTTTTTGAATACAACATAAAGATTAAGCCTAGCCAAAAATAAATGGAAACTCACAACTCTAGATGCTAGGAGCTCACCCAAGTCTCCAAAAACTCTATGGTGCTTCATATGACTCCAATCAACGGTTATAACTCAAACTGAGATCTATAGAGGTCAGAAGTGTAGTATGAGTAAAAACATGGTATATAGTAGGTAACGCCCGACTATGCTAAAAGATAACACAAACATAAAGAATAAGTAATAGGGAAAACACATCATAAGTAACTAAACAAAAATACTAAAATAGGCAGGAAATGGAGAACATAAACAAGAGATTTATTTTTTAGTTTCTTCTATTTTTTCAAATTTTTATTTAATTATATTATTATGTTGATTCCTAAAATATATGAGAAGAAAAAAAATTAATAATTCTTAAAATAAATGATAAGAGGTATTAGTAAAATTAATTTAGACTTCTAAAATATATGGAAAGAAGAATTAGTAAAAAACTCCTAAAATAAAATACATGCGAAGGGGAGGTGGGGAACTAACGTTTAGGTGAGGGTAATTTTATTTTATTTTACTCTTAAAATAAGGATGCTAATAAATCTTGGAACCTAACGTACATTTGTAGGATCCAAGTTATTCCTTCTTGAAATTAAAAGTGAATAAAATATTTAAAGACTTCAAGTTAAAATCTACCCTATCTTGCCATATTTAGAATCTTTGAGTTTTTAAGTCCCAAATATTAGAATAATAATTAAATAAAAATTATTTGAGAAAAAATCTATAATTAAATTGGTGGCGGTGTGCCCGACAAGGCAGTAGTGCAATGTCAAGGCAACATTTGAAGGTCCCGATAGCAAGCTACCATGGTGGACCTCCACTTCAAAAAAATTAGTTGATATCGTGTGGATCAATGACCCATATATCATATATTAAACTGATAAGAAATAGATACTACACTTGATCTTAGCGAAAAAGGCCTAAAAAGGTATGTTTTTCTATGTGTTTTGCGACCTCTTTATATGTAATTTGTTACACAAAATCTCTCTTTACATTTTCAATTATTGTTACAAATAGTTTATAAATGGCTTTTACTACAACACTTCTTATATCGATCGAGGTTCAACATGAAGACAACAAAAATATTTTGTAGATTCATAGAATTTTTACAAAAGAACCTTATTAATTACATATCAAATGAAATTATATAAATTTAGCACTATAATTGGTGGGGTGTGCCAGTCAAAAGCAAAAGTACAACACCAAGACACTTGAAGGTCCTGATAGCAAGCTACCGGGATGGACCTACCCCTCATATAATAGATTTAATATCGTATGGGTCAATTACATACATAAAATATTAAACTGATAAGAACATATACTACACTTGATCTTAGCCACAAAAAGTCAGTGTACTACGTGAACAACTCTGCATTTCTCTCTGAAGGAGAGAGAAAAATGCTTAAAATATGTTTTTGGTATAATAATTAATGTACTTCGTGTTCCTTTATCTGGACCTGCTAATTACTTCTCTGTTTTAAGCTGTACACTAATTTCTTTCTTTCGTTGTTTGAGTACATAAATGAGTCTGGTTCGATATTTACATGCAAAAGAATACTACCAGTTTATGATATGAAAACAGAAAAGAGGTCAAGTGACTCCATCACACATAAGTAAATACTCTAAACTACTTAATTTTGGGAACATAAAAAATTCTGTATAAGCGAATCCTTGCTAAACGACATCAGATTTAGGCCATAATCCAAGTGGTCCTTTGGATGTCTTAAAGACAGAAGAACAACAATGCAAATGTCTACAAAACAATAGCACTTCTCCATCCGAAAACATGTAGAAGCTATCCTCCGCACTTGAAGGAGATGCTATAGGAACTACATTGTTTAGATTAGTACCTCTTTTGTATGGATAAACCTTATTATTACTATTAAACAAAATCCTTCCATTATTAACCAAAAAAAAAAAACTACACTTGATCCTAGCCAAAAGGCCGAGAAAGGTATGATTTAGCTTCACATTCCCTCTTTTTCGATCAAAAAAGATTGCACACTTCATAGTGATAGTAATGTGGTTCTGAACAACTGTGTTGATATTTGGTTGCACCCTAGCAAAAGGTATTCGGAAAACTCGTCGAGATAGTAAAATATTTAGAGAGATACAATATATTAGAAAGAACATTAGCAAATAAATTTTGTATTTGTATTTTCTCACATTATTATTTAATTATATTTGTTCCAAAATTATATGGGAAGAAAAATATTAATGAGACCTAAAATATGTGGTAAGAGGTATTAGTAGAATTAATGTAGACTCCTATAATATATGGAAAGAAGAATTAGAAAAAAATAATTAAAAAATATGATCTTCTGCTCTTTATAGAATTACTAGTTTCTGGACACGTGCTTTGCACGTGTATTCCAAGTAATTTTGAATAAGATCTAACATAATTATCTAAGCTTATTGCAACACATACTGAGTAATCAAAGATAAATTAAAAAAAGTTTCATGAAAGCTATTTGATAGTTAAGTTCAAAATCCGTGAATATGATATCTGACTACTGAACAAAAACACTTCAATGTTCATGCTTGTGACAACACTACCCCATTGCAACACCCATGATTATATACAACATCAAAAGAAAATGAAGCAACAAAAACAAATTGGACGTCAAAATTGTATAGAAAATAATAGATATTCTGAAATATAGACCTTAATTAGATACATAATTATAAGCACCAAAATGAAAAATATCTTTATCATGTATAGATATTGTACGTACATGGCAAGTGAGACCAATAAAAATAAAAGAAATTTATAACTACATCAAATACAAACCCAAGGAAGCTTCTCTAGACAACCTCTTGATTCAATAGAATATCTATAAAGCATTGACAACAACCTTTATAATTATTTAAAATAATTAAATATTAAAATGATTAATGTAAAACCCCGTATCCGAAAACATACCAAACCAGTAGATTTCTAGAAGTTGCAGGTGCAACCCACGGACCGTAGGGTGATCCACAGATGGTCTGTCCTGGTGGTCCGTGGATGGCCACCTGCAGACCCTCAGGACCCCTAGAATCCATCCTATGAATTTGATCGATGGACTGATAGAAAGGATCGTGGATCAGTCGATGGATATCGTCAATTAGTTAGCCCTCAAGACCTCTAGAACCCATCCTCTCAAGTCGATCGACGGACTGACAGGACGGATCGTGGATCCATCCACGGACCGTGGATCAGTCCGTAGGTGGCTTCAACATATTTTAAGTCAGGGGTCGTTTGGGCTTTTCCTTATAGGTTGGACCCCTACACTATGTCGTTTAACCCCTAAATTACATGGTTTTGGTCAGTTTTAGCTTAGTAAACTAATTAGAACTTACCCTAATCAATTATTCACTAAAAATTCATCAAACTTAGAACCAGAGAGGAGAAAGAGTCGACTTAAGCTTTCCAAAATGCAGTAAGGTTTTCATCACTTTTAGCCCCGAAATCAAAAGATTTCTCCGTGGAATTCGTCACTAGGTATGTGGGATTTCACTAGTGGGTTCCTTTCGCCTATTAGGTCCCGTGATTTCAGTCAGATTCTTGATTCCCTTAATATTATCTAGACCTAAGGTTTCTTGAATGCTAGAAATTGTTAGGTTTTAGCTATTAGAATTATCCAAATCAGATTGTCATGGTTTAGTATCATTTTGTGTAGATTTTTTCATGAATTCAGAACCCTAACTATGTAGTTCTTTTAGTTCATGAATTACATATGCTAGGTCAGTTATTTCAAATATATACATATATGCCTTAGTTTTCGAATGTTCATTATCAGTATATTAATGTTGCATTCTCAGTTTGCATGCCAGTATTTTGAGTTATCCAATATTACATCATTTCAATTATAAATTGCTAAATCACATAATCAGTTGGGAGAAGCTTAATACCGAGTGGACTAGGGTCAGTCACCCGCAAGTCTCAGAACTACATACCCCATAGGTTGTAAGTCCCCTCGGTGGGCAACATTTTAGTGATCATGTCAGTCATGCCTCTGTACCTCTGGAAGGGTATATTGGGTTCTCTCGATGGGTATACATTGGACTCCACATTTTGCTCATGTGGTTTTATGTCGGTTATTAGTAGCTCCCACAATTCAATCATATTCTATTGCATTGACCCTGTTATCAGTTATATAGTTAGATTTCAGTCTCAGGATGTTATAAACTTGGTCATTGCATTTAGTTAGTTCATGTTCAGTATTCTAAGCATATTACATTTTAGTTCATCTTTTATCATTACTCAGATATATGCCTTGGTTAAGTTATAATATTATTCAGCTTTATTCTATCCTGCATTCTCAATACCTTTCAAGTACTGACGCATACTCTACCCTACATCTTCTTGTGATGTAGGTTCAGGTCTTTAGCACTCAGATCATGCATAGATCGGTTCCCGATCTTCAGTTCAGTAGCATCAGTGGTGAGTCCTCTTTCTTCGAGGACAGTTGACAAGTTATCTTTCCATTTTAGTCTTTAGTTTTCAATTTTTTCTAGATTTAGCTAGGGGCATGTCCCATAACTTCTAGTCAGTTAGAGGGTATTTTCAAACATAGTTAGAATCATCTTTAGTATTTAAGTTTGACTTTTCAGTTGTATTCAAACTCTTAGTTTTCATATATTCAGATTTAGTATATGGATATTCCCTTTTTAGATTATCTCATGATTAGCTTCCGCACAGTATTTATTGATTCAGTTTACTTTAGTATGCTTATGATATGCCAATAAGGTTAGCTTGGGGTCACTTGTGGTCCTAGGGCCCGTGTCCGCGTCCTGGGGTAGCTTCGGGGCATGAAAACTTGGTATCAGAGCATTAGGTTTAAGGGTCCTAGGATGCCTGAAGATTCGCACTAAGTAGAGTCATTTTTATGGGTATGAAGTGCACCACATCTAATGAGAAGGAGGTTACAAAGTGTTTTTAAAATCTTTCTTTTTTTGCTAGTCTCTTCGCGTCAGTCCTGACTTTTGACTGCGGGTAACTCACAAGTGGCCAAGTGTGGCGGCCGTGCCAAAAAGATCTTACGGATTCTAGGATCGGAAGGATTCGAAGATTCTCGGATCGTCTCGTTTGAGTCTTTGCCTTAGATGTTTTTGTAGATCTGCTTGCTACTTAGTCTTTCAGCTCTCCTTTTGTAACTCCTTATATATAGCTCTCCAACTCAATTCTAGTCGAGAAATTCTCGACCTCCCTTCCTACTCTCCTACTGAATGGTGATGGACTATAACTAGATCATAATACATAAAGTCCCTTATCCACGATCAAAAAGGAAAGACTTGAAGAGGAAGAGACTTTAGAAGGAAATGGTATGATTCTTGGTTATTTTTGGATTGGTTACATTCGATTGTAGAATCGCGATTGTGTAGAATTAGTTTTGTTTGTTCTTAGAATGGAAGGGTAGTAGCTTAGCGCCTATGGGTCGAGTCATTTCTTACCTTAAGGCCAGAAAGATGATTTCTAATAGGTATCTCTATCATCTTGTTCAAGTTAAGGATTCAAGCTCTGAAACCCCAACTCTTAAGTCAGTTCTAGCAGTCAATGAGTTCCTAGAAGATCTTCCCGGAGTTCCTCCCGAAAGGGAAATTGACTTTGGAATTGATCTCCTTCCAGATACCCAGCTTGTTTGTATTCCTCCTTATATAATGGCTTTAGCTGAGCTTAAGGAATTGAAAGATCAGTTGAAAGACCTTCTAGATAAGGGCTTCATCAAACCTAGTATTTCCCCATGGGGTGCAACAGTGTTATTCGTGAAAAAGAAAGATGGTTCTCTCGGAATGTGCATTGACTATAGGCATTTGAACAAGGTCACAATTAAATATCTTATCCCCAAGATTGGTGACTTTGTAATGACCCGAAACGTCGTTAATTAAGAAAAAGCAAAATTCAGGGAATTCTAGGCCACTGTCCCGCCAGGGCGGGTAGATGCCGGTAAGGCTGCAGCTCCACAGCGGGGCAAATAGTCTCCAAGACTAGATAGGCGAGGTAGAATGTAAATAACGCAAATTCTTATTTCCTCCTTCTTCCTAAAATACTTAAATTAGTCGTAAAACACCCTAGAAACCCCCCAAAAAGCTGTTCCAAGCTTGGGAAAGATAGAGAGAGTGATTTTTAGTGAAGGGATGTCGACGAATTGTGGATTTCAGGTCAAGATCACCCTTACAAGTTCCGAAAGCAAGAATCGAAGGCCAACTCTCTGTATAGTAGCTTGGTGCCTAGGTAGGCTAGGTTTTATGAATTGAGTAGTTATAAATCTGTGTTCACTACATAATATATGTAAATCAATGGTAGGATTTATGCGTAGGCCTTCGTGCACCAAACGAAATATGGTTAAATCCTAGGAAGAAGCCTTAGATGATGAACTAGGGCTAGGTACGATTGAATTAATGCTTACATGATATACGTTGATGTGTAGTTTGTAGCTGATGGTTGTGATTCTACGATTGTGTGATGTATGTTCTTGCTTCATTATTATATATGTATGCATGTGAATGTTGCATTGTTGATCACACTAATTGTAAATGAGGATAGACAAATGATGAATGCCATGAATCATAAGTTGATTGTATGATTATAAGAATATACTTGTGATTATGACTGTGGCTTGTTGAATGGATCGGGTGTTGCGTTTTGACTCACTAACTTGGATCGGTTGCCATGTTTCGGCATAATTGTAGGATTGGTTGCCACGTTCCGGCATAATCTTTAGATCGGGTACAACATTTTGATATGCTAAAAGTTTGGGTTTGGGTTTGGGTTCCATGAGAGGACAAATGTTGTGATATGATTATGTATCCTGTAAATTGGGAAACTGTACCTTGTTCGTAGATAAAAATTTATGTTGTTTGCCCGAAACTGTATATGATATGATGACCCATTTATGTTTGTTCTACTATGTTGACGTAACTCGTTATGTATATTGTTGTTGGAATGAATCGGGGAGGCCAAGGGTTCAAGGGTCATAATAATGGAGAGCAAGGGATGTCCGTAGGTTACAAAGGAGATTCGTGGTCGGTAGTTTGGAAGCTTGATATAATGTACTATGAGGTAAGGGCTGGGTGATAAGAAGATAAAGTAAGGGTACGTCGTGAGTGGCTAGTTGGATTACTGGTAGTTGTATTCGTGGTCTCTTCTATGCGATAGGATGCTTTTGGGCCAAAATCAAGAACCTAGTAAGTAGATTGACTGGGAAGGTGGTTAGTAGTAAGGGTGTTAGTGTAATTTGGAGGTATTTGAGAGAGTGTAAAGTGGAGAAGCGAGGGGCTTATTGCATATTCATACTAGTTATTTCCATATGTTATGAAGTGGGCATCGGGTTGACCGATAATGCCTACCAGTACGTGTGGTTTGTACTGATACTACTCTTTCTATGCCTTTTAGGACATAGTCTGGATGCAGGGTCAGTGATGTTTCATTAGGTGAAGACGAAGAAATCTCCAGCAGCTTCTATTTTTCCTTTCGCATGGTGGGAGCTGTGTCATTTATTATTGTGTCCAATTTGTACACTTAGTAGCTCTTGTACCTATTTAGACTAGATCCTTGGGGGTGTTAATTACTTTACAAATCTTAACCAAATTTTTGTTAAAAGTCCTTATTTATAAATCATGTTAATATATTTATTTCCATTTATGAAATTTTTCGTGTGTTATCACTTTTGGGATAAGAGGGTTCTCCTACTTAGATGGTAGTATGTAGGTGCCCGCATGGCCTTGTGGGTTGGGTCGTGACAAATTGGTATCAGAGCCCAGGCTACCACTCTCCCCGTACAAGAGCAAAATGTGGACTAGACTCATGCGGATTGGTGTGTTAACATCCACATCTAATCCTCATGAAGCTAGGAAGCATTGTATGAAATTATTCCACTCATTCTCTCCTTACGCGTGAAGTGTTGCTTGTGGTATGAGTTTAGTCCAATTGGTATCTCCCAGTTCTAATTGGTATCTCAACAAGGTGAATCGGACGTCGTGGTCACGACTGAAGGAACACAAGCAAGGTAAATTAGAATTGAGAAAATTCCAAATTGGTATCTGGCCCTACATGTTGTGTAATTGCATGGATGACCAGAAATGGTCATCCATGGAGTGAACTAGCTAAGAATTTGGACTTGACTGTGAGTTGTATCTTGGAAACTGTGAATACGTGATTCTTGCTGTTTGAACTAATCGCAAATATGAAGTGGTAATTGCTTGAATGTGATGAGGTCATTATGTGAACTATAAATATGAGTTTGAAACTTGTTATGTGTAATGTGCTGGTTAAATTATTGGATTTATGCAAGTTGTAATGAGTTGAGTATTGTAAAGTCGTTGCGAAAAGAAGGTCCTGACTAGTTTGGTGCGAGGGTCTAGATAATTTACAGGGTGATTCGTAAGACAGAAATCTAGACATGCGTCGCAACCAACTAATGATCGTGTGAATGTCTAGGTGTATCCTCAGAATGAGCGTGTTATAGTGTTAAAGTGATACTAAGCGATTCTAAGCAAGTATCGTTGGGTTGATTCGGGTTAGGCATCGTTTATCGTAGCTAAGGGGGGGCGTTTAACCTAAATGCCTAGTTATAATCGGGGAATCTAAAGGAGATTTAGAAAAGAGAAGGACCCAAGAAAAACCATTGGCATAGGTTCTGTTTCCATCAGGGCCACTAGGATGCAATTTTCCTGCCAAGGCAAGGCCGCTAGTGCAGGGTTTTCTCGCCAGAGCAGGATAGGACGAGGCAGAACCTCATCCTGTCTCCCATGTATTTCCCCAGACATCTATATAGGCCCCAAATCATATGCAGACTAACCCGTGCAATATCTTTCAGTGCTTAACAATTGACAATAGAGTATAAAGCTTAGAAATTGATTAAAGACTGCATAGAACAAAAAAAAAAAAACAAGCAGTCACGTGCTTACAAAAAGGTTAAAGAAAAACATAAGAAAAATAAAGTTTTTTTCTAAATACAAGCCTAAGTAGGGCGAAAGCCAAATCAAGAACTCTCGGACTGGGTGATGTCAACATCTGAGTCTAGATCCTCCGAAGGTACCATGCCGGTTGCCGCCTCGTCCATAAAAGTAAAGAGATAGAAATCTCCATTCTCGACCCGAGAAAGCTCTTGACTAGGGGCAATGCAAATGAATATGGTCATCACGATCTTCTATATCTAGACCATTGACGATCCTTCTCTAGACCCGTCCTCCTCTCTTGGCGTAACTTGCGACAGAGCATTTAAACCTCTAGGGCAGTGCTGGGTGGAACCAGAGTTAAGTCAACAAAGGCACTCCCCAACCTCCTCTGGATGGCCCCCAGATCCTCCTCGACCCGTGCACCTGAGAGTGGGACCTCGTTGTCCGAATCCACGACTACCATACTGTTGCTAGCCTTGCCCGTTCTTGTCCTCTTGCTTCGAGAGGTAGAAGCCTGTCTAACCAAAAAAGGGTGAAAGGGGGGATCCATGGGAAGTACCTCATCAGTGTCGAGAAATGGCACTCTGCAGTGATAAGACCAGGGAGGAAGAATGCCTTCTTGTTATCCCGGTAGAACATCTTCCACTCCAAAATAATCTGCGCCCCCACATTCAACACAATGCCCTCCACCGCGCAGGGCACTACCAAGGCCCGAACGAACGTCACGTCATTGCGGTTGCCCGATGGGAGAATCCCCCTAGTGACCAAGTGTGGCCACCTCTTAGAATCTAATGACCAGCATGTGCTAGTAATACCCTCAGCAGTAGGCCAATGGACTTTGTACCGACGGGAAGGCTCTACTAGTGTGTCCCTTAGACATTCCAGATCCATCTCCCTTAGCTTTGCCTCGTACTCAGCTTCGAGACCTCAGGCACCTCTAGAGCCTTATTAATGACGGTGGCATTCAGAGGGATGTCAACCCCCAGATGCGGATGATAGGGTGAAGGTGGTCCCAGCAGATGGTAGGTAGGATAACATTGAACTCCTGCACCCAGTTAGCACGTGTAGTAGGTGGAGCCTCGGTCAGTGGAACCCACCCAAACTCCATCAGAGGAGCATAGAATGCAGGTTCTTTCTCTTCCAACCTAAGTAAGACGAAACCTCTGATGGAGCAAAATTTTGTATTCCAGAAATCATGATGCCTTTCCCGACTGGCAACATCGGGAAATCGAATGAAAGGTAGATTGTCCTCATTAGCACCAACCATTTAGAGAAGCACACAAAAGATGGGAAATACACGTTAGAGCCCAATAGTAATAGACAATTTAAGGCTAAAATGAGAAGAGATAAAATTCTGAGTTAAGGGATATAGGCCACTGGTCTTTCATATCCCACCACAACAGCCAAAATCCCGCCAAGGTGGGATTATAGAGGATGCCACAGTGGGATGGAGCGACCTTCATCTGGGATGAACACCAGGTACGATCATGGCACCTTTTCATCCCAAAATCCTCATTTTTAACAGTGTTTCAGCAGATCAGAGTATATAAAGTACGCTAGAACCTATTTATGCAAGTATATTGGAAAAATAACTCCTAAATAATGCCCAAATTAGATTTTTTCATCAAGAAGACTCTTCAACTTCCCCCACCCATTTAGTACCGATTTAACTGTAATTTTTACAAAATCCTTATGCCCAATATGTTATAGAGATGTTGCGAATGCAAGGAAAGTGCCCATTCTACATTATCCATCAAACTAGCAACTTAAGTTCATTTTCAAAAATTACCCCCCCCCCCCCCCACAAAAAAAAGAACCATTTCTAATCGATTAATTAGCAACATGGAATCGTTGTTAATCAAGTACTAAAGTAAGAAGTGTATAGAGGAAGGAACTTACCTTAAAATTGATGTTCGGAGAGAGTGATTGAGAGGAGTTTTAGGAGAGTTTTTGGATGTTTAGGGAGAAATGGGAAAAATATTTCCCTTTTCCCCTTTTACTGTTGCTCGATCCCCTGCCTCTGCGGGAGATCCTCGCCACAGTGGCCCCGCCTCAGCGAGAGGGCTGCTGCCCTGGTAGGACAAGCTGTGTAATTTAAAAACACATTCTTTTCTTCGTGTATTGCCTCAATTTTCTTCTAGTCTTTAGGTATAGTTCTAGTGTCAATTATTTGAAAAGTCACCATTCTTCGTGGTTTCTTGATGGCTTCATTCGTTAGATTGAAGTACCCCAAAAATCAGAGGGTGTAATGTTCCGTGCACTAGTCATACAGGGACGAACGAGGGGTAAATTGGGTATCTAGTATAACTAATTGAATCGTTGTTAATTGGGAAAAAGAAAAATTTAGGGAATTCTAAGCCACTGTCCCGCTAGAGTGGGTAGATTCCGCTAAGGCGGCAGCACCACAGCGGGGCAAATAGTCACCAGGGCGGGATAGGCGAGGTAGAATGTAAATAATGTGAATTATTATTTGCTCCTTCTTCCTAAAATACCTAAATTTGTCGTAAAACATCCTAGAAACCCCCAAAAAGCTTCTCCAAGCTTGGGAAAGATGGAGAGAGATTTTTAGTGAAAGGATGTCGACGAATTGCAAATTTTCGATCAAGATAACCCCCATCAGTTCCCGAACCAGGAATCAAAGGACAAATCTCTGTGCAGTAGCTTAGTGTCCAGGTAGGCTAGGTTTTATGAATTGAGTATTTACAAATCTGTGTTCACTGCGTAATATATGTAAATCAATGGTAGGATTTATGCATAGGCGTTTGTTCACCGAATGAAATATGGTTAAATCCTAGGAAGAAGTCTTAGATGTTGAACTAGGGCTAGGTATGGTTGAATTAATGCTTACATGATACACGTTGATGAGTAGTTCATAGGTGATGTTTGTGATTCTATGATTGTGTGATGTATATTTGTTCTTGCTTCATTATGATACATGTATGTATGCAACTGTTGCATTGTTGATCACACTAATTGTAAATGAGGATAGACGAATGATGAATGCCATGAATCATGACTTGATTGTATGATTATGAGAATATACTTGTGATTGTGACTGTGGCTTGTTGAATGGATTGGGTGTTACGTTCTGACACACTAACTTGGATCGGTTGCAATGTTCCGGTATAATTATGGGATCAGTTGCCACATTTCGGCATAATCTTTAGATCGGGTACCACATTCCAGTATGCTAACAGTTTGGGTTTGGGTTCCATGAGAGGACCAATGTTGTGATATGATTTTGTATCTTGCGAAATACGAAACTGTACCTTGTTCATAGATAAAAATTGATGTTGTTTCCCTAGAATCGTATATGATATCATGACCCATTTATGTTTGTTCTATTATGTTGACATAACTCGTTATGTATATTGTTGTTGGAATGAATCGGGGAGGCCAAGGGTTTAGGGGTCATAATAATGAAGAGTAAGAGATGTCCATAAATTACAGAGGAGATTCATGGTCGATAGTTGGGAAGCTTGATATAATGTACTATGAGGTAAGGGCTGGGTGATAGGAAGTGAAAGTAAGGGTACATCGGGAATGGCTAGTCGGATTACTGGTAGTTGTATTCGTGGAATATTTTATGTGTTAGGATGCTTTTGGGCCAAAATCAAGAACCTAGTAAGTAGATGGATTGGGAAGGTGGTTAGTAGTAAGGGTGTTAGTGTAATTTGAAGGTATTCGAGATAGTGTAAAGGTGGAGAAGCGAGGGGCTTATTGCATATTCGTACTAGTTGTTCCTTATGTTATGCGGTGGGCATCGGGTTGACCGATGATGCCTACCAGTACATGTGGTTTGTACTGATACTACTCTTGCTATGCCTTTTTGGGGCATAGTCTGGATGTAGGGTCGGTGATGTTTCATTAGGTGAAGACGAAGAAATCTCCAACAGCTTCTATTTCTCCTTTTGGATGCTGTGTCATTTATTATTGTGTCCAATTGTACACTTAGTAGCTCTTGTACCTGTTTAGATTAGATCCCTGGGGGTGTTAATTACTTTACAAGTCTTAAACGAATTTGTGTTAAAAGTTCTTATTTATAAAATTGTGTTAATATATTTATTTTTGTTTATTCAATTTTTTGACAGTTATCACTTTTGGGATAAGAGGATTCTCCTACTTAGATGATAGTATGTAGGTGTCCGCATGGCCCGGTGGGTTGGGTCCTGACTGACTTGTTTGATCAACTTCAGGGTGCTAGCCATTTCTCAAAGATAGACCTCAAATCTGGTTATCATCAGCTTAGAGTTAGAGATAGTGACATCCCAAAAAATGCCTTTAGAACTCAGTATGGTCATTATGAATTTGTAGTTATGTCATTTGGACTAACCAATGCTCTTGCAACTTTCATGCACTTGATGAACAAAGTGTTCAAATAATTTTTGGACTTGTTCATTATCATCTTTATTGATGATATCCTCGTTTACTCTAGGAATGAGGGAGAACATGTGAATCATTTGAGGGTTGTCCTGCAAACTCTCAAAGATCGCCAGTTATTTGCTAAGTTGATCAAATGTGAGTTTTGGTTGCAATCTGTTGCTTTCCTTAGGCATACTGTGTCTAGCGAAGGGATTCTAGTGGATTCTCAGAAAATAGAAGCAGTGACACAATGGCCTAGACCTACCTCTCCTACAGATATCAGGAGTTTCTTGGGTTTGGCTGGTTACTACAGAAGGTTCGTGGAAGGATTTTTATCCATAGCCTCTCCATTGACTAAGTTGACGCAGAAGAAGGTTAAGTTTTAGTGGTTAGATGATTGTGAGAAAAGCTTTACAGAATCAAAAACTAGGTTAAAAACAACTTCTGTTTTGACTCTACCAAAGGGGTCAGACGGTTATGTTATATATTATGATGCATCCAGAGTCGACCTAGGTTGTGTGTTGATGCAACGAGGTAAGGTTATATCTTATGCTTCTAGATAGCTTAAGGTGCATGACAAGAACTATCCAACTCATGACCTCGAGCTAGCAGCAATGGTGTTTGTTCTTAAGAGTTGGAAACATTACTTGTATGGTGTCCATGCAGATGTGTTCACAAACCATAAGAGCCTTCAGTATGTGTTCACCTAGAAAGAGTTGAATCTTTGCCAGAGGAGATGGCTTGAGTTCCTCAAGGATTATGATATGAGTGTGCATTACCATCCTGTTAAGGCCAATGTAGTAGCAGATGCTTTTAGCAGACTATCTATGGGTAGTGTAACACATGTTGAGGAAGAAAGAAAGGAACTAGTAAAGAAGGTTCACAGGCTTGCTCACTTGGGAGTTCGACTTATAAGCATATCAGGTGGTGGTGTAGCAGTTCAGAATGCATCAAAATCTTCATTAGTAGTAGAGGTTATGGAAAAGCAAGTCAGTGATATGATATTGCTTCAACTAAAGGGTTCAGTCTTCTCCCAAAGGGGAGATGGTGTGCTTCGCTATCAGGGTCGATTATGTGTTCCTAAGGTGGGTGAGTTGAGACAGCATATTCTTGCAAAAGCCCATAATTCCAGATATTCTATTCACCCATGCGCCACTAAGATGTACCGTGATCTACGGGAAGTCTTTTGGTGGAATAGCATGAAAAGAGATATAGCATATTTTGTGGCTAAGTGCCCCTATTGTCAGCAAGTCAAGGTAGAACACCAGAAACCAGGAGGTATGACTCAAGAGATCAATATTCCTACTTAGAAGTGGGAAGTGATCAACATAGACTTCATCACAGTTTTACCTCATACTCGCAGACAGCATGACTCCATTTGGGTGATTATTGACAGAGTTACTAAGTCTGCATTCTTTTTGGTTGTCAAGACTACAGATTCGATGGAGGACTATGCCAAGCTTTACATTAATGAGATAGTCAGGTTGCATGGGGTTCCTTTGCCTATCATCTCGGATAGAGGTCCTCAGTTTACCTCTCATTTCTGGAAGTCATTTCAGAAAGGTCATGGTACTTAAGTTAATCTTAGCACAACATTTCATCCGCAGATGGATGTTCAGGCAGAGCATACCATCCAGACCTTAGAGGACATGTTGAGAGCCTGTTTGATCGACTTCAAGGGTAGTTGGGATGATCACCTTCCTCTTAGAGAGTTCGCCTACAATAATAGCTACCATTCCAGCATTCAGATGGTCCTTTATGAGGCATTGTATGGGCATAGATGTAGATCTCCAGTTGGTTGGTTTTAAGTAGGTGAAGCAACTTTGATAGGGCCAAATTGAGTTCATGATGCTATGGAGAAAGTGAAACTCATTAGAGATAGACTTAAGACATCCCAGAGTCACCAAAAGTCCTACGCAATTGTAAGGAGAAGGGAACTAGAGTTCCAAGTTAATAATTGAGTTTTTCTGAAAGTGTCACCTATGAAAGGGGTGATGAGGTTTGGCAAGAAAGTGAACCTCAGTCCTAGATATGTAGGCCTTTACATGATCTTGAAAATAGTTGGTAAAGTGGCTTATGAGTTAGAGTTGCCAGCAGAACTAGCAGCGGTACATCCAGTTTTTCACATTTCGCTGTTGAAGAAGTGTGTGGGTGATCCAGCATCTATAGTACCTTTAGGAAGTGTGGCTATGAAGGATAGTCTCATTTATGAGGATGTGGCAGTTGAGATTCTTGATCGTCAGGTTCGAAGGTTGAGAAACAAAGAAGTCATTTCAGTTAATGTTTTTTAGAGGAGTCAATCCGTAGAGGGAGCTACTTGGGAAGCAGAAGTAGCCATGAAGACCAAGTATCCTTATCTCTTTCCTTTCTATCCTATTATAACTTGAGGTAATAGGTCCTCTTCAATTTTTCAGTCATTCATGTGTAGCTTCAGTCTTAGTATCTTGTTCCTTCAGTTTGTACTTGCATTTTCAGCATATTTGCATGTTCTTGGAAATTAGTTTAGTCAAAAATCACTTTCTAGAAATTAGTGGTAGCGTTTGAAGCTCTTTCTCTCCATATTCAGCTAGTTTAGTCTTCATTCGAGAATGAATGTTCCCGAGGGGGAGATAATTTAACACTCCCTATCCAAAAATAGAAGAAATTAGCAGATTTCCAAAAGTTGCAGGTGCAACCCACGGTTGCCAGCCACGAACCGTAGGGTGATCCATGGAGGGTCTGTCCTGGTGGTCCATGGATGGCCACCTGCAACCCTCCCCAGAACCTATCCTCTAAAGTCGATCGATGGACTGACATGATGGATTGTGGATCAGTCTAGGGATCATCGATCAGTCCGTAGGTTGAGACCCTCAGGACCCCCAGAATCCATACTCTGAAGTCGATTGATGGACTGACAGGACGGATCGTGGATCAGTCAATGGATTGTGGATCAGTCGATGGATCGTCGATTAGTCCATAGGTCGAGACCCTCAAGACCCCTGAACCCATCCTCTGTAGTCGATCGACAGACTGACAGGATGGATTGTGGATCCGTCCACGGACCGTCGATCAGTCCGTAGGTGGCTTCAACAGATTTTAAGTCAGGGGTCATTTGGCCTTTCCATTATGCGTTGTACCCCTAAACTACATCGTTTAACCCCTAAACTACATGGTTTTGGTTAATTTTAGCTTAGTAAACTAATTAGAACTTACCCTAATCAATTATTCACCAAATATTCATCAAACATAGAACCAGAGAGGAGAAAGAGTCGACCAAAGGTTTCCAAAATGCAACAAGGTTTTCATTAGTTTCAACCTCGAAATCAAAAGATTTCTTCGTGGAATTCATCACCAGGTATGTGGGATTTCACTAGTGGGTTCCTTTTTCCCATAAGGTCCCTAGATTTCTGTCAGATTCTTAATTCCCTTAATATTATCTAGACATAAGGTTTCTTGAATGTTAGAAATTGTTGGGTTTTAGCTGTTGGAATGATCCAAATCAGATTGTCATGAATTTAGTATTGTTTTGTGTAGATTCTTTCATGAATTCAGAACCCTTTTTATGTAGTTCTTTTAGTTCAAGAATTACATATGCCAGGTCAGTTATTTCAGATATATACATACATGCCTCAGTTTTAGAATGTTCATTATCAGTATATTAATGTTGCATTCTCAGTTTGCATGCCAATATTTTGAGCTATCCAGTATTACATCATTTCAGTTATAAATTGCTAAATCACATAATCAATTGGGAGAAGCTTAATACCGAGTTGACTAGGGTCAGTCACCTGCAAGTCCCAGAACTACATGCCCCGTAGGTTGTAAGTCCCCTCTGTGGGTGATGTTTGCGTAATCAAGACACAACTTCCGATGCAAGTGTCTACGATCATACAATAGTTTAGTAACCCAACCATGGGTTGGGATCGTCCCAAGAGAGTGGTTTTGAGAATTTATAGAAAGATAAAATTTAGTTCTAACTAGTCGTAGCTAAAGACATTAATGAGTAAAAACATTGTAAATTAAATAGGAACACAAACGTATCAATTAACAATAGGGGGAGGGGTTTGTCACTAGTACGTAAAAATACCAAAATAAATAAGGGCTTCTAAGCAATGAGAGGGGATCCATGGGATGTGATGGGAATACGGGTTAAGATAGATTATTGGGTACATGCTTTCAATAGAAGATTCATAGAGTAACTGTGACTAGGCTAAGCTTTAAGGGGATAAGCTCTCTCTTGAGCAACTTACTTGTTTCAAATGCGTTACTCTCGGACACCCACTTGCCGCATGAAGACCAGCCTACATCTTAACCGACTCACTCTCTTGAGCTGAGTGTGTGGACATGGGACTAGGGTTCACTCTCTCGAGCTGAACCTCATGTTGACCCACTCACATTGGCCATCAATCTAGTGGTCTTAGTTTTACGACCTCTCTCTCGAGCAAGCCGAAAACACATAAATAAACTTGTATTTGCAACTACAAATTCATTAAATTCATCCACAACCACTAAACGAAATCACAATTAAACTACGATTAAACGATCAGCAAGTAAGATCCAAAATTATCTTAACCCATATTTGCTAAATCACACCCCAAGAATTGGGGTTTTTTTAGCCACACATCAAGAGATAGAAATTTATACCTAATTGAGCTTACATTCAAATGGGTATAAAGATTTAAGTCTTGTTGCAGGCCAAGAATGAAGAATTCAAGAGACCCAAGTCCAAATCCTTGGAGGTGAAACCCTCTTTTTCTTCAAGTCTTCAAAACCCTTTCAAACTTAGAGCAAAAATATCAAAAAGTACAATTATATATGAAAATTATAATAACTGTTTCATACTAAAACTAAAACTCTAACTAGGATTTATAGTTTTCACATTTTTGTATTGCAGCAGATCGTTCGGTATCGTTAGTTGAAATCGCCGAATAACTCAATGATTCACCCTTTGGTGTAGTTCATCGCTGTCTTGCACTAGCCTTCAGCATCGTCGTGCTCTGGGTCATTGGGCTGCATGGTACTGCTTCGCAAAACTGCCCGACAATTCGACGACTGATCCCTTTTTCCGCTGACTTGATCCTTTTCTTTAGGGATCAGCACATTGGAATAAAAGGCGAATTAAGATCCTTTGGCGACTCGCCAAGTGGACTCGGCAATCCTCAAGCCTTCATTTCTTCGTTCTTTTTAGCCTTTTCGTTCCTTTTTGCGTCGTAGTGTCCATGCTTTCCTTAAAACTTCAAATAGCTGAAACTTAAGGGTTTTCATCAAATTTTGAGATAAAATAAGCATTTGAGGACACAATTTCTATTAAAATATAGCCCTGAATAAGTCCAATTTGTGGACTCATTAGTGGGCAACATTTTAGTGATCACGTCAGTCATGCCTCTATACCTGTGGCAGGATATATTGGGTCTTCTCGATGGGGCGTATACATCAGACTCCGCATTTAGCTCATGTGGTTTTATGTTGGTTATTAGTAGCTCCCACAATTCAATCAGATTCTAGTGCATTGACCCTGCTATCAATTATATAGCTAGAATTCAGTCTCAGCATGTTATAAACTTGGTCATTACATTTAGTTAGTTCATATTCAGTTCATCTTTTATCATTGCTCAAATATATGCCTTGGTTCAATTTTGTTATTGTTCAACTTTATTCTATCCTGCATGCTACCTTTCAAGTACTGATGCATACTCTGCGCTACATCTTCTCATGATGTAGGTTTAGGTCTTCAGTAGTTAGATAACACATAGATTGGTTCCCGATCTTTAGTTCATCAACATCAGTGGTGAGTCCTCATTCTTCGAGGACAGTTGACATATTATCTTTCCATTTTAGTCTTTAGTTTTTAGTTCTTGCTAAATTTAGCTGGGGCATGTCCCAGTACTTCTAGTCAATTAGAGGTTATTTTCAGACATAGTTAGAATCATCTTTAGTATAAGTTTGACTTCTCAATTGTATTCAAACTCTCAGTTTTCATACATTCAGATTTAGTATATGGGTATTCCCCATCATTTCATATTATCTCATGATTAGCTTCCGGACAATATTTATTGATTTAGTTTACTTTAGTATGTTTATGATATGGCAGTAGGGTTAGCTTGGGATCACTCGTGATCCTAGGTCCTGTATCTGCATCCTGGGGGTAGCTTCAGGGCATGACAATTAAAGTTTAGTATCAGAGATTTAGAGACCTATATATTGGAATGATCGGGTTCCGTCGTTATAGAAAAGACAACGGGGAAAAATATTGGGCCGAAAAACTTTTTTGTAGTAACTTGAAATTTCCCAACCTAGTCCAGATTTGGATGAAATTAGAGTCTGTGAGGTCTAGGGAAATCTGGTTGCAATTGGGTAAATAGATAATACACTAAGGAACCCATACGACTTTACATAATTGAATTTGGGCGAGTAGGACTCTCAAAATTGATCTTAGTGTGAATGAATATTTTCTAAGTTTCATTGGATGAAGGTGTGTTGTGAAATGGGGGTATTGAAATTCTTAAATTAGCTCACTATTCCGTTCAAGCCGCTACGACGGGATTTGTGCCGCTAGGGCGGGGCTTCTGTAGCGGGCTGGTACCACTATGGTGGGAAAGTTGCGACATAAAGTCAGAAATAAACCCCAAAAATATTTTATTCTGCAATTTTTGAACTTGAGAGCTAAGGAACAACCCCAGATGAGGTCTTGATCGTTTTCACCATTCTTGAGGCTAAAGGTAAGGTTTTAACTCCCCAAATCCATTTTTCGATCCGTAGAACATAATCAATGGATAATTATTGATGGGGGAGGGTTTTGATATAGAAATTATGGTAGAGAAAGCCCTAATCTAGGTATGGGGATCATAGGGATGATCTAGGGTTGATAGAATTGTTAATAATTAGGGTAATTAGTTATTGTTTATTGATTCCCGTGTTAAATTAAATGTTTATAGACTAAGAACAAGCGAAACAAATCTAGAAAGAGAAGAATCAAGTTTCTTAGGGGATTCAAGTTTTTTTCGAGGTACGTGATGGTTGTGATTTCATGAATGTGTGATAAATGTTTGTTCTTGCTTCATTATAATACGTGTATGTATGCGAATGTTGCATTATTGATCACACTAGTTGTAAATATGATAGATGAATGATGAATGCCATAAATCATCACTTGATTGTATGATTTTGAGAATATACTTATGATTGTGATTGTGGCTTGTTGAATGGATAGGGTGTTGTATTCCGATACACTAACGTGGATCGATTGCCACGTTCAGGCATAAACATTGGATCGGATACCATGTTTCAGTATGCTAACAATTTGGGTTTGGATTCCATGAGAGAACCATTGACTTGTCGTAACTGTGTAATTGAGAAATGTGAAATTGTACATTGTTTCGTAAATGATGATGATATTGTTACGTATGTTGCACTTAGTGGGATAGTCGCGTGATCCTACTAGTACACTATGGTTGTGTACTGATACTGCACTTGCTCATTCTTTGTTGAGTACATGGCATCTTCAGACGACTATTGACAGACCTCGCTTAGAAGATCAGGGATCGTTCAAATTCAAGAGTGTGCCAGTTTTTTCGAGCTGCCATGAGTTCTCTTTCTGTTTAGTCCATCTTATTCGGACTTAGACTAGTTCATTAGATATTCTTATGTTAGTTGGGTTGCATCCAATTTCTTTAGACTTTTGGTTCATTGTTAGAGTTTTGGTATATTGACTTTCAGGTTCTAGGCATTTAATTCCGTAATTCGATCTTTTGGAAGTTTATGGGAACTTTAGTCTTTAGTCATTTAAACCTGCCTCTGTATCTTTAAATGCTTGGTTTCATATTAATTAGTTAGCATTAATGGTTCTCCCGCCGGAGGGTTAGTGTGGGTGCCAATCACGATGGTCTGGGTCATGACATATATTGATCTTCATATTGTTCGGCAAAGTAACATAATGAGTTCTCTTAGATAGATACATTAATAGAGAGTGATAAAGTTTTTATTGACATTTATTTATTTAACAGAAGTTTAAGGGTGCAAAGAGCACAAAATGGTTCATTTGAATCCCTTTTGTTGGAAATTACATTCACCATGCAAAGTCAACATTATTTTTATGCACACACACACACACATATATATATATATATATATAGTAAATGTTGAACCTTTTCCCTTCTTCACGTATTTAGTTTTTCATATATTGAATTGTCTTACTAAAAATCTTATCTCCGCAACTAGCTACACACAAATATCTCATTTGTACGTGCGGGAAATTTAGCAAAAATTGATATAGAAGTTTCATGTAACCCCAATTAATTTGAGATTGAGATATATTGTTTCAACAAAGAGAATCTCCTTGTCTCCGCGTTTAACATGTAAACATTATTCAATTTTTGTTGGTTCTCCCCTCTTCAATTCCCAATGAACAATATGACCTTTGACCTAGCATTGGTTCAATTTGGTTGATTTGATACTTAGTTAATTCTCTTATTTTTATTATTCCATTGATACGTAATTGATAACGAACTTGAAAGGCTTTTTTAGAGCCAATTACATTGATTTTAGTTGAGGCAATTATTTTGTTCATCGCCGACTAATCTAGCTCCTGAAATATATAACATTCTTGTTCTGTACTTTTACTAGTCTTCTCGGGTGGAATTATAAATGAGTTATCTCATCTCTATAGGAATCATAAATGACTAAACAATATTCCCTTATTTGACATGTTATTCAAATTTTATTTTATGTCGATACCAAATACTCATGTTTCAAAAAAATGACCTACATTCTTTTTAGTCTATTTCAAAAAGGACATCTTTCCTTTTTTGGTAACATTTTAATTTCAGTTTTCCACGTGGCATGTTTAAGGCCACAAGATTAAAGGACAATTTTGTACATTTGATATAACTTTAATTTAGGACCACAAGATTCAAAAATTTTCTTTATTTTCCTAAACTCTGTGCCAAGTCAAACTAGACCACTCTTTTTAAAACAACAGTTCAATTTAATATTATCAAATAGTTTACATATGAAACATTTCTATATTTACATAAAATGGAATTCTTAAAACATCAAGCACCAGTGGTCTAGTGGTAGAATAGTACCCTACCACAGTACAGACCAGGGTTCGATTCTTGGCTGGTGCATTTGAGTGCTGTGAAGATAATTCTTCAAATGTGAAAACTTGGGTCTTCACCACGTCTGATAACCAGATGAAAAATTAGTACATCTGAGCCTTTCTTTTCTTTTGTGTTGTTAAATATTGTCTCACCATAGCAATGCTTTTGATACTCATAATTTATACAGAAAAAATAAAGCATTGTAAATTGTAAGTGCAATCATTATCGAAAACATTCTGAGATGTAGTATGAAATGATTTCAAGTCATCAATAGTGTTCGCACCATATGCAGGTTGGGTAAGAAAAATATTGTGAAACTTGTTATATTGATTGAGGTTCGACATCACATGTCATGTCAACAAAATATTTTTTAGATACACTGAATTCTTTACAAAAGAAAATTAGATATCAATTGAAATAATCTAAATTTTGGACTAGAATTGGTGGAGTGCGCCAAACCAATGTTATAATGCAACACCAAGGCAATGCTTGAAGGTTCCAATAGCAAGCTATTGTGATGGACCCTCCCCCTAAAAAAAAATAGATTTAATATCGTGTGAGTCAATGACTCACATATCATATATTAAACTGATAAGAACAAATACTACACTTGATCTTTGCCCAAAGGCCGAGAAAGGTATGATTTTTCAAGTGTTTATTGGGGATATTTTATATGCAACTTGATACATACAATCTCTCGTTGCAGTCAGTGTGGGACTTGAAGACTAGTTACAATTAACTAATTATCTTTTCCTTGAATTTTTATTAAACTAATTCAATCCCATTAATATAATATTGATCAAATAGCAGTGAAAAGATTAATTATGAAGGTTAATGTACTGTGATTAGTAGCTTGAAGAAGCTTATTTTAACTAACAATATTTACAGTTTCATTACATTTTGTTGGCTCCAAAATATTTTTCTTTTAGTGGGAGTTGAAACAATAGATCATTTGTAGTTGGTTTAATTCTTTAAGATTCAGTTGAACATATATATTTCCAATGCTAAAAATCTAACATTTTTCTACAAAGAATAGAGGAACATTTTATATACATAATTGTTATACTAGATGTGATTGGATCAGTGGCTGAATCAGGAATTTACACCAAGAAAATTGAAAAGAAAAAGAATGTCACGTATGGGATTTAAACATGAGATTTGAAAGCTATTTTGAACCCTCTATGTTACTTCACTCTAGAGTTTTTCCTTTTTATCGAAGGGATTCAATGATTTATATAGAATTGAAAATTTTATAAAAAATGTTTAGGTAGTAAAAATTTTCAACGGAGGGGATTTCCTTCCCTCCGTTTAGCTCTTCCACTAGATGGGGTGATCATGAAGAACATATACCACTCTATTACTGTCATATAAACATTTGTAATTTTGGCATGGAAATGCTGGATAAGTGAAGAGCAGGTGCATGGATGTGCCAGTTAGGAGGTGTGAGAGGTTAGCGGTAGCATGAATTAGAAAAAGCAGAGGAAGGCCTAGAGAATGAGGTTTTGGGTGGGGGGGGGGGGGAAGGAAGTGATTAGACAAAACATGAAATAACTCTAACTTACGGAAGACATGACCCAAGAGATGAAGGTTTAGCGATAAAAAATTATGGTACTGGCTAATAAGTGTTGTAGAATTTTTGTGGAGAGGTAGCTAGGCCACTATTTTCCTTCATTTGTCCTTTTAAAGTAACTAAATTTTATATCAGAACTGAAAAAAGTTACATATTCAATTTATAGATATCATCAATGTAATAAAAATGAAATTCTTGGATAGGATAGGTGGACCTATTATTTGAGTGCATTGAGGGCACCTCTATGCTATGTACGTTAAGGAAATTAATATTTCAATAAATATCATGCCATTTTTGTCACGACCCAAGCTACGACCCGAGCCTACACCCTGGATGTTGCCGGCACTCGAGAACCATTGCTGGTCCCCAAGTGAACCCTCATCTTGGCTGGCTACAAGCAGAAGACTAACTCAAACATACAAAAGCTTAAAACTGAAATAAATTTCATTAAACTCAAATACTCAACCTTTTTAAAAGTCTTTACAATACTCAAAATAAGAGTAAATACATAAACTCCTCAACTCTGTCTATCTATGAAGCCTCTACTATTACGAAAGGATATCGGGACAAGACCACGACATCTCAAAACTACTAACTTTAAGATAAAGGTGAAGTCCTCCCGAAGATAAGATGACTCACCAATGCTGACTGGAATATCATAGACCTAAACGAAATGCCTGTTGATGGTCCTGAATACCTGTATCTGCATCATGAAATGATGCAGGCCAAATGGATCTGTACATGGAATGTATGAGTATGTAAGGGGAATTCTAAAGCATAAACATAAGCTTGAACTGATGGAAAAGAAGCATACTTACCTCTTCTCAACTCACTCAACTCAACTCAATGAAATATAGTTCAACTCAACTCAAAGAAAATAGGGCTCAACTCAATAGTAAGATACTCAACTCAGTGAAACATAGTTCAACTCAACTCAGAGAAATAGGGCTTAACTCAACAATACGGTACTCAATTCTGACTCAATATACTCAACTCAAACTCAAGATACTCAACAACAATAAAAGATACAATGTCTGGAAAATATTTAAAATAATAGGCAATAACTCAGTTGTATGCAAAATACAATAATAGCTCAATTGTATGAAAATACAACAAAAACTCTATTTGTATATAAAAGTACAAAGTAACTCTGTGGGATATTCTCTAACTGACAACCATTACTATGAACTATGTGATGATACAACGTCTAGCCCACGCTGCCAGAACTGTCATATACTTTGCTGGGGTATATAACCTACTATTAAGCGGATCCACTAGTCTATACTAACAAGCAATAAGGAATTATCTAAACAGTACGACCCTTTCTACCCACGTTGGCTACATGGTTTATGAGGGATGTGAGTTGTCTGAACTCTCCCCCATATCGGTGCTCAATACTACTCTCAAAATATAACTAGCTTATATGTTTAAAAACATAACTCATTCTGTGTTTTGAGATTATTACTAAAAAATCTATCTTAAAAGACATGGTACTAAAACTGCTCAAAACTCTTTTGGAAATCTCAGTTTTCTCTCATTTTAAATGTAAAAACATTTACTCTTGAAAATAGTTAGTTCCCATATATCATTTAATAAAAAAAAATTAACTCAACTCTACTCTTCCTCAACTCAGTGCTCAAGTCTTTAAAACAAGTTTCAAAACAATTTGTAAAAAGACTTCTTAAAATTGGGTTCATGTTGAATTATGGACATGAATGACTCAATTCATGGTTTTTAATAACAATGCATAGAACTCAATACTTGGAACTCAACAACTCCAGAACTCAAGGAGTCAATGATACTACTTATCTCAAGAAAGCTCGACTCGGATGGTTCATGTGGAATTAAGGGCATGCACTACTCAACTCAAGGACTCAATGATACTTCTCATCTCAAGCCTGCTCGACTCATAGGTTCATGCAGAATTATGGGCATGAACTACTCAACTCAAGGACCTTCATGGGCAACATGTAGTAGCCCCACGATTAGGAATATAATCTCAAAATGATTAGGAACTCAATACTCAAGACTTAGAACTTGAAGATACTACTCCTCTCAAAGATATTCAACTTATGAAGTTCATGAGGAATTTATGGGCATGAATGACTTGACTCAAGGGTCTAAATACCAATATGGAACTCAGGTATACGACTCTTCTTATTCTCATACTTAGTTCCTCAAAACTTAGCTCAAATCAATAGTTGGTCTCAAAGGAATCACAATTGAACTCAAAGACTTTCTTGAACTTTACTCTTAACTCTTTCTTGAATTAGAATTATGAATTCAAGAGTTATGATTCATGATATGAAGGATGTCGATGATAGAGTAGACTCATGAATACATTTTCCTCATTCTCATACTCACTTACTTGAGTCTTGAAACAAGTTATTAGTAATTGTAGAAGACTCCTCAAGAAAACTCAAAGGGACTTTCTCAAAATGTTCAGAAGAACTCTCAAGACTTGACTCTTAACTCTACCTTAAATTTGAATTATGAATTCAAGGTTATGATTCCTGTTATGAATAATTTCTAGGTGTTTAGAAGTAGTTTAGAGTGTTTAGAATCAACAGGGATTGAAGGAACCCTTTTAAAGAACTCAAATTGGTAGTTGATCTCGAAGGATTCACAATTTAACTCAAAGACTTTCTTGAACTCTATTCTTAACCCTTCCTTGAATTTGAATTATGAATTCAAGGATCGTGACTTGACATATAGGATTTCTTGATAATTGAAAGTAAATTGGATAGTAAAAATCACTAAGAGAGCGAACACATGTTTTGAAAGATCGAATACAGAACAAAGAACATAGGCGGAAAAGACTTGACGTCCCTGGTGCAACAGTGGCGCACTTCACCAGCCCTCAGTTGATTGAGGCTGGTCTAGGGCGCAGGGTACTAACCCCTCAGGCGCAATAGCGGTGCGCCACCCCAGTCACGTTCCAGATGAATCTGACGAACTTTTCTTCAATTTTTCCACCCCTACCTCATCTAAACTCGAATGATTTCCTCCTAACTCTTTTGGATCCTTAAACCCAACCTAATTACAACAAATTCTACACCAAAAACCCACCAAGAAAAACACTCATTCGTAACTCTCACCTCAAGAACTCAATAAGAACTTCATTATAAAAAATGAAGCACAAAACTTCAAGAACTCAACAAGATTATCAATATACTCAATCTCATGGAAGAAATTCATAAAAGAAACTCATGATTGGCATGTGGGCGAACAAACCCAACACTATTTAAGCTTACCTCTTAGGATGAAATCCTTAGCGAAATCCCTCGAAGAATCGCAAGAATCTTGACGAACGCCTTGAACCTTCCTCTTTTCTTCTCTTTTCTCATCTTTTCTATTCTTGAGCTCATCCTAAGCGTATTTTAGGAATAACTAAAGTTGATTCCAATTGGTTTAGACTCCTAAAACTTTACTAAAAATGCTTAATCTGATTGGGTAAGAAAAGAACCAAAATACCACTCATATTTTCGGGTAACTTTCCTAAATTAGACAGCCCAATTTCAAATAGGAATATCTCCCTCATACTAGCTCAAAAACTAGCAAACTTGGTGGCTTTGGAAAGAGGACTCAGAGATCTTTCATTTGATATCTTATGGGTCTCTAACTCATCCTATGCTAAAAGTTATGGTCATTTGAAGTTGACCCAAAACTTAAAAGAACTTAGGAGTGACTTAAATGAACCCTCTTCTAAAAACCTAAGTGTATTTGGATTTATGAAAACTGAACCAAATTAGATTTGTCCCCAAAACATTACTAAAATTTGTTTTAAGCTGATTGAGCAAGGAAAATACCAAAATACCCCTCATATTTTTGGTAATCTTCCTTAATTGGACAACCTAACTTCAAACAGGCATATCTCCCTCATACGAGCTCAAAAATTAGTAAACTTGGCGGCGTTGGAAAGAGAGTTCCAAGACCTTTTATTTGATATCTTACAGGTCTCCTAACTCATCTTCAGCTAAAAGTTATGGTCATTTGAAGTTGACCTAAAACATAGAAAAACTTAGGAATGACTTGAATGAATTCTCTTTAGTTCTTTTTGGAACTCAAGGTGCTTCATCTAGTGACCTTAAAGATTAAGAATATTTTAAATTCCTCCGACAAATCTTACTCACAACGAAGAATAGTTTGAGTCTCAGCTCAAACTTTTTTTGGGGTTTTACAGTTTTAATAATGGAAGTGCGTTTTGTACCTTGTCCAGGGTACAAAAACTTACTAACATAAATCCTTTAAACTGATGTCCAGAAGGACTAATGGTGTCAAGCCTGGTTTGACGGGTGACCCTTTAGTACTATGATGACATGTAGTTCTGGAGGTTTTGCTACTAAAGGTCTCCAACTAACTAATGGATGAGCCTTCATCCCTATATCCGCTTGGTAGTAAGTAATACTCCCGACAAATTATGTTGATAAGCTGAGTAGATAAATATATCTAAAATCTGAGATTCAATGATAGACACTTTATCTGAAAGAATCTTTAAACATGTGGAACTAAAGATTGAGTATAAAACTATACATTTATGGAATACTAGGGGATCGGGTGTTCATAACCCACCACTTCGAAAAAAACAACTAATCATGACAATTTATATATTATGAATGGAATAGGCAAATAAATAGCACAAGTCCAACGACATGAATTTCTATATTCTGAGAGTTTATGAAATATTCCTATATAAAGATACTAGTTATTTGGGAAAACATGTATTCATAGACTATCCATGAGAAGGAATTGAAATATAAGGAAGTCCATACTTTTCATAAAAACCCTAAACTCTTTAAAAGTATATAACTGGACAACAGAGTTTACTTTGGGATTCAATGGGTTAAAGAGTACCCATTGATAAATCTCACATACCTTGATCCTTGAATAACTCGGATTGAAACTCTAACATTGAAGAGGAATCTCAAAATTCCTTCTTGAACCTTAAGATGAGCTCTTGTTTTCACTAGATATGGGAGTAAGATTTAATGTTAGAATCTTGTTAGGAATTCATGATTAGAGATTGAGAATGTTCATAAACAATTCATACATAGGAGGAACTTACCTTAGATCTAAAATGATGGAGAGGAGATGATTTAAGAGAAAATAAGCCCAACTTAATATAGATATTTTTCAAAGAGAAATTCTATTGACCAACTTAATATTGGAAATAATTTTTCTAGAGAATAGTACAATAAAAATAATTTATTTTTAGAAAAATAATAGGTAATAAGATTTATTTTGTGTTGTTTTCTGAATGTAAAACAAAGACTATAATATGTAGTTGAGACACTTATGGAAGAAGAGAAGGAAGAAATCCTTCACACTAGTTGTTGCTGAATGGCCTAATTGGCTTGTTGGAGCTGCTGGCAATGCATTAAATGGATGGCTTCCAAGGAGTGGCGATACTTATAACCACAAACCTCTCTTTTTTTCAAAACGTAGAAGAGATGTGGAAGTACTACTTAAAGTTACAATGATCAGAAATACAGAAGAGAAATTTCTAGAGTGGAATGTCTATTTAACTTCAGTTGTTTAGATTCTCATTAAAAATGTTTCTGACTATTTTCCAGTACGAGATGTGGAAGTACTACTCATTGTTAATGTTAATTACAATATTATAAAGCCAGCTATTATAGAAGCAGAATATGGTTTGACTTCTACACACAAGCGGGAAGTTCACTTGTTTACCATATTAAGACCCTCAAATTCTTTTAGAGATAACTGACTTAGAAGATACTTGCACATTCACTCAAATATATTATTATATTCAGTTCTATGTTGTCAGGCATTGGAGAAAACTTATGATGAGCTCGTTGGGCAAGTAATCTATAACACCTCATAACTTATCAGACCAGAACACCAAAAAAATAGGTAAACCGCGTTAAGGTTCACGAACCATGAATGGAACCACGGTCCGTCGACCTGTCAGTGGATTCACAACCAGCCCAGAAATGGTGGACCACAAGATCCTTCACGGGCTATGGACCACCACACGAGCTGTTGGGAGGCTCGTGAAAGCTAGGTAGAACCCACCAGGCTCAGTCATCAGACCACGGGGCCCTTCACGAGCTGTGGTCTTGATGACGGGTCCGTGGTGGCTTCCGTGAAGGCAAGTGAGTTGGCCCTAGCACAAGTGAAGGATTACAGGGACCTTCACGATCTGTGAAGTGGACCATAGAAGGAAGGGCCAAGAACCAGCAGTAATTGACCCAAGAACCATGACCCTTAACGGTCTGTGGTTGCGTTTGTAGTCGGGCCACATCAGATTTTAAGTGGGGTCATTTTGGTCTTTTCCCTTATGCGTTGGACACCTAAACTATGTCGTTTAACCCCTAAACTACGTAGATTTTGTCAGTTTGATCCTAGTAACATAATCATAACTTACCTTAATTGATCATTCACCTAATTTCACCAAAACTAGAGCAAAAAGAAGAGAATTCAGTCGTTAGCATCCTTAAGAACAACAACAAGGTTTTTCTTCAGTTCTACCCTTGAAATTGAAAGATTTCTCTGTGAAATTCATCACCAGGTATGTGAGATTTCACTAGTGGATTCCTTTCACCCATTAGGTTCCCAGAATTCAGTCAGATTCTTGATTCTTTTCATATTATCTTGCCCTAGAATTTCTAGAACTTCATATAATTATTATGATTTAGTTTTTGTAACGTTCTTAATCAGATTATCATGTCTTAGTAATGTTTTGCATAGATTCTTGCATGAAACTTAGAACCCTAGTTGTGTAGTTCTTTTAGTTCATGAATTACACTAGCTAGGAAAGATAAAATTATATACATGCCTCAGTTTTCAAATGTTTCATTATCAGTACATAATGTTGCATTTTCAGTTTGTATGTCAAAATCTTGAACTATCTAGTTTATTTCAGTTATGTTGTCTTGTACACATTCTAGTTGGGAGTAGGCTTAATACCGAGTTGAACTAGGGTCAGTCACCCTCATAGTCCCAGAACTACGTGCCCCCATAGGTTAAGTCCTTTCTGTGAGAATCATATTTAGTGATCACGCCAGTCATGCCTCTATACCTTTGGCAAGGTATATTGGGTCCTCTCAATGGGGCATATATATCGGACTCCATGTTTAGCTCATGTGGTTTTATATAGGTAAATAGTAGCTCTTGTAGTCAGATTCTAGTGCATTGACCAGGTTACCAGTTATATTTCAGTATTCTGTTTCAGTTTGTTTATTACTTGGTCATTGCATTCAGTTTTGTTTAGTTCATATTCAGCATGTTCAATATTCATCATGCTCATCCTATATCATAGATCAATATGCTTTGTTCAGTTATGTATATTATTCAGCTTTATTCTATCCTGCATGCTCAGTACCTTTCAAGTACTGACACATAATCTGCGCTACATCTTCTCATGATGTAGGTTGAGGTCCTCATCATTCAGATCACGTGTAGATCGATTCCTAATCAGTATTCAACATTAGCAGTGGTGAGTCCTCATTCTTCGAGGATGATAGACATGTTTTCCTTTACTTTTACTCTTTTAGTTTAAGTTTTGATAGAGTTAGCTGGGGCATGTACCAGCATCTCTAGTCAGTTAGAGGCTTATTTCAAGCATAGTTAGGTTCCATTTTAGCTTTGAGTTTTATCTTCCAGTTGTTATCAAACTCCCAGTTTATATATTTAGACAGTATTGGGTATTCCCCATTTAAGTTTATATCATGTTTAAAGCTTTTGCAAAGTATTTATCATTTCAATAAATCTTTAAGTATGCTTATGATATGCCAGTTGAGGGTTAGTTTGGGGTCAATCATGATCCTAGGTCCCGTGTTACACTAAGGGCGTAGCCTCGGGGTGTGACAAACTTGGTATCAGAGCGGTAGGTTTAAGAGTCCTAAGATGTCAGAAAATCCACATTAAGTAGAGTCCCTTTCATGAGTGTGAAGCGTGCCATACCTTTGAGGGGGTACTACGATGTGTTTTAGGAAAAAAACTCCAGTTTCTTGTTATTATCATCATGCGTGGGTATGATCTCCTTTCTAACTCGATTGTATGCATTTTTAGATCATGCCTCTTTGTAGAGCTTACACACGGAATGCTAATGCCATCAACACTGACTCAGTTCCTCGAATCATAGACCATGAGGTTTTGAATGCTGAGTTTCTGAAGGCCATTTAGCTTTTGGCCCATAGTGTAACCAACTAGAACAATAAGCAGGTTCTAGTTCCTACAAATACTAGTGGTGGATCTGTGGCACGTAGGTGCTGTAATTTTGTTAGGATTAATCCACCTGAGTTTCTAGGGTTGCAAGTTGGTGATGACCCCCAAAACTTTATTGATAAGGTCAAGAAGATCATTAGAGTAATGCAAGTAACTGGGTATAATAGGGTAGAATTGGTGTCCTACCAGCTCAAGGATGTAGCTCATATTTGGTTCACTCAATGGAAGGAAAACAGGGGTGAAAATGCAGCTTCTGTGACTTGGAAGTGTTTTATCGGAGTTTTTCTCGACAAGTTTTTTCCAAGAGAGTTGAGAGAGGCAAAAGCTTATGAGTTCATGAATTTGAGGCAAGGTTATATGACAGTCCAAGAGTTCGGACTTCAGTTCACCCAGCTCTCCAGGTATGCTCCACATATGGTTGCCTATCCTAGGGCACATATAAGTAAGTTCCTATTTAGAGTGTCAGACTTGGTGAAGATAGAGTGCGAAAATGCTATGTTGTTAGACAATATGAGTATCCCTAGGCTCATGACTCATGCTCAGTAGGTTGAGGGGGATAAGCTTAGAGAAGATGCTAAAGAGAACAAGAAGGCTAGGACAGACAACTATGAGTACTCTCAACATAAATCAGGTGGTGGAAATGGCTCACAGTTTCTGAAATGGTCTTCAGCCGTAACACCTTCATCAGCTAGTGCTCCATCCCCCAGGTTTTGACAGTATCAAAAAGGTAGGGCATAAGGCTCTAAGTCTCAGGGAGTGTTTCAGTTAGCAGAACCTACCCAAATTTTCCAAAGTGTGGGAAGAACCATTCGGGCCAGTGTCTTGCAGGAAAGGAAGGATGTTTTGGGTGTTTCCAACCTGGTTGTAGGTTGAGGGATTGTCCTTCTTCTAAACAGGGAGAATGAGGCAATAATAGTAGGGCTGAGTGTACAATTCTATCATGTAACGACCGAATTTCGTTGTCATAGAAAAGCCAATGGGGAAAAATTTTGGATCGAAAAACTTTTTCATAGTAACTTGGAATTTCCCAACCTAGTCCAAATTTGGAAGAAATTGGATTCATTAAAGTCTAGAGAAATCTGGTAGAAATTGGTGATTTAATTATGATTTTGATTACATGAGTGGATAGAGAAGTCGTTAAGAAACCCGTATGACTTTACAAAATTTAATTTGGGTGAGTAGAACTCTCAAAATTGTTCTTAGTATGAACTGGTAGTTTCTGAGTGTTGTTGGTTGAAGGTATGTTATGAAATGGGAGTTTGAATTCTTAAATCGCCATCGTTCCGTAAGCCATCGCCAGATTTCGCCAAAAGGCCACTAAAGTAGGGTGAGGACTGCTGTGGTGGGTTCGATGCAACTTAAGTCAGAAATAAACCCCATAACATCTTTATTCTGTACGTTTCGACTTTGAGAGTAAGAAGACGAACCCCAGGTGATTCTTAATAGTTTTCCATTATTTTTTAAGGCTAAAGATAAGGTTTTGACTCCCGAATCCATTTTTCAATCAGAGAACATAATCTAATGAGTATTTATCGATGGGGGAGGGTTTGATCTGGAATTTATTGTGGAAAAAGCCCTAATTTGGGATATTGTGATCATGGGTTTGATCTAGGGTTGATAGGATTGTTAGTAATTTTGGTAATTACTTATTGTTTTTTAATTCCCATGTTATAATGATTGTTTTTAGACCAAGAATAAGCAGAACGAATCCGAAAAGGGAAGGATCTAGTTTCTTAGGGTTTCAAGCTTGTTTTGAGGTAGGTGATGGTTGTGATTCTATGATTGTGTGATGTATGTTTGTTCTTGCTTCATGATGATATATGTATGTATGCGAATGTTGCATTATTGATCACACTTATTATAAATGAGATAGATGAATGATGAATGCCATGAATAATGACTTAATTGTATGGTTTTGAGAATATACTTGTGATTGTGATTGTGGTTTGTTGAATGGATCGGGTGTTGCATTTCGACTCACTAATATAGATCGGTTGCCACATTTCAATATAATTATGGGATTGGTTGCCACATTTCAGCATAAATATTGGATTGGGTACCATGTTTTGATATGCTAACAGTTTGAGTTTGGGTTCCATGAGAGGACCAATGATTTGATATAATTACGTATCTTGAGAAATGTGAAATTGTACCTTGTTCGTAAATGTTGATAATATTGTCTATGTTTGATATATGCATGTGATTATATTATTGTAATGGCTTATGTATGTTGCACTTAGTGGGATAGCCGCATGATCCTACCAGTACACTGTGGTTGTGTACTGATACCACACTTGCTCTTTCTTTGTTGAGTACAGGGAATCTTCAAGCAGCTATGGACAGACCTCGTTTAGAAGATTAGTGATCGCTGATCGAATTCAAGGGTGCGCCAGTTATTCCAGGCTGCCATCAGTAGCTTTCGCCTATGTCGACATTTCGGACTTAGACTTTTTAGTTAGTTGATAGCTCATTAGTTTGGGGTTGTAACCCTTCTTGTTTAGACTTTGGTTCATTGTTAGATGTTTTAGTACATTGACTTTCAGGTTCTAGGTGTATTTGCGCAATGTTAGTTTAGTTGTTAGATCTTTTGGACGTTTATGGAAATTTCAGTTTTTGGCTATTTAACTTGCTTCTGTCACTTAAGTGCTTTAGTTTTTGGTTTAGTTGCTTGGTTTGAGTTGTAGTAGTGGTTCTCCCACTAGAGAGTTAATGTGGGTGCCAATTACGATGGTCTGGGTCGTGATAAAGTTGGTATCAGAGTCTAGGTTTGTTGATCTTGATGTACCAAAATAAGTCTTGTAGAGTTTTGCGAGAAAGTGCAGACGTCTGTACTTTTCTTCGAGAGGCTATAGAACTTTAGGAAATCTCTCTATTTTCTCTTGTCTCCTTTCATGCTATAACTTGATTCCTATTAGGAACTGTCGATTCAAATTATTATCTAACCTTCTTAACTCTTCTGTGGTAGATCCTCAAAAGATTGAGGTGGTTAAAATTTGGGTTCGGCCTAGCTCTGTGACGAAAGTTAGGAGTTTTGTGGGGCTCGCTAGCTACTATCGCCGATTTGTGAAGAACTTTGCTTCTACTGCCACTCACTTGACAAATTTGACCAAAACGGAGATACCATTTGAATGGACTGAAAATGTGAGGATAACTTTCAAAAGCTCAAGACTCTCTTGACCACCGCACTTACTCTAGAATTACCAATTGAAGGTAAGTATTTTATTGTTTATTATGATGCTTCACATTTTGGTTTAGGTGTTGTGTTGATGCAGGATAAGAATCTTATAGCTTATGCCTCGCATCAATTGAAGGTGCATGAGAGTAATTATCCAACACATGATTTGGAGTTGGCAGCGGTAGTGTTTGCTCTTAAGATCTGGCAGCATTACCTCTATGGTGTTAAGTGTGAAGTGTTTACTGATCATCATAGTTTGCAACACATGTTCACTCAAAAGGATCTGAATTTGAGACAACGAAGGTGGATGGAGTTACTCAAGGATTATGATGTGACCATTTAATACCATCTGGGTAAGGCTAATGTAGTGGCAGACGCTTTGAGTTGAAAAATGCTGAGTATGGGTAGTTTAGCTTGCTTGAGGGTAACTAAGCGACCTTCGGCTAAGGAAATTCAGACCTTGGAGTCTAAATTCATGCAATTGGGCATCTCAGAAAAATGTGGGGTGTTAGCTAGCATTGAAGTAAGGGCCACATTTATGGAAGAGATCAAGGCCAAACAATAAGGATGAAAATTTGAATGAACTTAAGAAGAAGACTGCGATTGGTAAGGCATAAGAGACCACTCTTGATGTGGAAGGTGTGCTCAGTTTTAAAGGCAGAATTTGTGTTGCTTGAGTTGATGACTTGATTCAGAAATTGTTGGTAGAATCTCATGGTTTGTGATATTCCATTCATCCGGGGGTGACCAAGATGTACCGAGACTTGAAGCAAATTTATTGGTGGCCGGGCATGAAGAAGAATATAGCAGAGTTTGTGGCAAAGTATCAAAATTGCTAACAAGTGAAGTATGAACACCAAAGGCCTGTAGGTTTGCTTCAAAGAATGCCCATTCCGGAATCAAAGAGGGAGAGGATAGCCATGGATTTTGTGGTTGGTCTTCCTAAGATTTTGGGGAAGTTTGATTCTATTTGGGTATTGATTGATAGATTAACCAAGTCATCCCATTTTATTCCAGTAAGAATAGATTATAATGCTGAATAATTGGCTAAAGTTTATGTGAAAGAGATAGTGATGTTGCATGGGGTGCCCCTCTCTATTATCTCAGACCATGGTATCCAATTCACATCCAAGTTTTAGAGGAAATTACATGATGAATTAGGCACACAACTCACGTTTAGTACAACCTTCCATCCACAGACAGACAGGCAGTCAGAGAGGACTATTCAAGTGTTAGAAGACATGTTGAGGGCATCTGTGATTGATTTTGGAGGGCATTGATATACGTTCTTACCTTTGTGCGAATTCTCTTATAATAATAGTTATCACTCCAGCATAGATATGGCACCATTTGAGGCACTTTATAGAAGGGGATGTAGATCACCTATAGGATGGTTCGAGGCTGGAGATATGAAACCTTTGGGGGTTGATTTAGTGAAGGATGCTCAAGATAAGGTGAGGAGCATCCAAACTAAACTCCTAGCAGCCTAGAGTAGATAGAAGAACTATGCGGATCATAAGGTAAGAGACATGGCGTTTCAAACTGGTGAGAATGTTCTTCTTAAGGTATCACCCATGAAAGGGGTGATGAGATTTGGCATGAAAGGTAAGCTAAGTCCGCGATATATTGGTCCCTTTGAGGTTCTTGAATGTGTAGGGCCGGTGGCTTATAGATTGACTTTACCTCCTAATTATCAGGTGTTCACTCGGTATTTCATGTGTCTATGTTGAAGAGATATCATGGTGATGGGACTATATCATTAAGTGGGACTCAATTGTGTTCAACAAATACCTCCAATATAAGGAGGAATCGGTTGGAATTATTAATCGTGATGTGCATGTCGAGGACCAAGGATATTAAGTCTTTGAAAGTTCAATGGAAGCATTGTCCAGTTAAGGAAGCTACTTGGGAAACCAAGAGGGACATGCGCGACAAGTATCCCCAAATGTTCATCGATTCAGGTACTACTCCATTCTATCCTTAGCCTATTTCTCCTAAGTTTGTCACTCGGGGATGAGTGATGGGTAAATTGGTATCTATTTTAATGACCGGGTTCCCTCATTATAGAAAAGCCAACAGGGAAACATTTTGGGTCGGAAAACTTTTTGGTAGTCACTTGGAATTTCCCAACCTAGTCCAGATTTGGACGAAATTGGATTCAATAAAGCCTAGATAAATCTGGTAGTAATTGGGTGATTTAATTACGATTTTCATTACATGAGTAGACAGAGAAATCGTTAAGGAACCCGTACAACTTTATCGAATTGAATTCGGGTGAGTAGAACTTTCGAAATTGTTCTTAGTGTGAATAGGTAGTTTCTGAGTGTCGTTGGATGAAGGTGTGTTTTGAAATGGGGGTTTGAATTCTTAAAATTTCTCTGTGGTTTTGGGAATGTCGGGCGCATTTCGCCACTGTATGCAGGCCAGAAGCGGGTGAGGTCCACGCTCAACGCGACTTAAGTTGGAAATAAACCCTAAAACGTCTTTATTTTGCGCTTTTCGACTTTGAGAGTAAGAAGATGAAACCAGGAGATTCTTGATATTTTTCCACCATTTTAAGGCTAAAGGTAAGGTTTTGACTCCCTGAATCTATTTTTCAATCTGTAGAACGTAATCTAATGGGTATTTATCGATAAGAGAGGGTTTGATCTAGAATTTATTGTGGAAAAAGCCCTAATTTGGGATATTGGGATCATGGGTATGATCTATGGATGATAGGACTGTTAGTAATTTGGGTAATTAGTTATTGTTTATTGATTTTCGTGTTACATTGGTTGTTTGTAGACCAAGAATATGTGGAACGAATTCGGAAAGGGAAGGATCAAGTTTCTTAGAGTTTCAAGCTAGTTTCAAGGTAGGTGATGGTTGTGATTTTATGATTGTGGGATGTATGTTTGTTTTTGCTTCATTATGATACATGTATGTGAATGTTGCATTATTGATCACACTTATTGTAAATGAGATAGATGAATAATGAATGCCATGAATCATGAATTAATCGTATGATCTTGGGAATATACTTGTGATTGTGATTGTGGCTTGTTGAATGGATCGGGTGTTGCATTCCGACACACTAACTTGGATCAGTTGCCACGCTCCATCATAATTATGGGATCTGTTGCCACATTTTGGCATAAACATTGGATCAAATACCATGTTTCGGTATGCTAACAGTTTGGGTTTGGGTTCCATGAGAGGACCAATAATTTGATATAATTGTGTATCTTGAGAAATGGTAAATTGTACTTTGTTCGTAAATGTTGATAATATTGTCTATGTTCGATATATGCATGTGATTATATTGTTGTAATGGCTTATGTACGTTGCACTTAGTAGGATAGCTGTGTGATTCTACCAGTACACTGTGGTTGTGTATTGATACTGCAATTGCTCTTTCTTGGTTGAGTACAGGGCATCTTCAAGCGGCTATTGACAAACCTCATTTTGAAGATTAGTGATCACCGATCAAATTCAAGGGCGAGCCAGTTCTTCCAAGCTGCCATGAGTTCTCTTTTGTCTATGTCCACATTGTGGACTTACACGTTTTATTTAGTTGATAGCCCATTAGTTTGGGGTTGTAACCCTTCTTTTTTAGACTTTGGGTTATGGCTAGATGTTTTGGTACATTGACTTTCAGGTTTTAGGTGTATTTCCGCAATGTTAGTTTAGTTGTTAGATCTTTTGGTTGTTTGTGGGAACTTCAACTTTTAGCTATTTGACTTACTTTCGTAACTTAAATGCTTTAGTTTTTGGTTTAGTTGCTTGGTTTGAATTGTAGTAGTGGTTCTCCTACTGGAGGGTTAGTTTTGGTGCCAATCACGATAGTTTGGGTCATGACACATCAGCCGAGTGGATCAGTTATTTGCTAAGTTTAGCAAATGTGAGGTTTGGTTGCAATCAGTTGCTTTGCTTGGGAATATAGTGTCTAGCAAAGGGATCTGAGTGGATTCTTAGAAAATAAAGGCCAGTGAAGCAATGACGCAGACCTACTTCTCCTACAGATATCAAAAGTTTCTTGGGTTTAGCCAGTTATTACAAAAGGTTTATGGAAGGATTTTTCATCCATAGCTTCTCCATTGACTAAGTTGACTTAGAAAAAGGTTAAGTTTTAATGGTCAGATGATTGTGAGAAGCGCTTCTCAGAACTAAAAACTAGATTGAGTAAAACTCCTATTTTGACTTTACCAGAGGGTTAAGATGGTTATGTGATCTATTGTGATGAATCTAGAGTTGGCCTAGGTTGTGTGTTGATGTAGCGAGGTAAAGTTATAGCTGGTGCTTCTAGGCAACTTAAGGTGCATGAGAAGAACTATCAGACTCATGACCTCGAGCTTGCAGCCATAGTATTTTCCCTAAAGACTTGGAGGCATTACTTGTATGGTGTTCACGCAGATGTGTTCACAGACCAAACGAGGCTTCAGTATGTGTTCACCCAGAAATAATTAATTCTTCGCTAGATGAGATGGCTTGAATTCCTCAAGCACTATGATATGAATGTGCTTTACCATCCTAGTAGGGCCAATGTATTGGTTGATGCTCTTAGCACACTATCTATGTGTAGTGTAGCACATGTTGAGGAAGAAAGGAAAGAACTAGCAAAAGATGTTCACCGAGTTGCTCGCTCAGGAGTTTGCCTTATGAACATATTAGGAGATGATGTGATAGTTCAGAATGGGTCAAAATCTTCATTGGTAGCGGAGGTTAAGGAAAATAAGGAGAGTGATCCTATATTTCTTCCACTGAAAGGTGCAGTTCATCAGCAGAGAGTTGATGTTTTCTCCGAAGGGGGAGATTGTGTGCTTTGCTATCAGGGTCATTTATGTGTCCCTATGGTGGGTGAGTTGAGACAACAGATCTTTACAGAAGCCCATAACTCAAGGTATTCTATTAATCTAGGCGCCACTAAGATGTATCGTGATCTCCGGGAAGTCTTTTAGTGGAATGGCATAAAAAGGGATATAGCAGATTTTGTGGCTAAGTACCCTAATTGTGAGCAGGTGAAGGTAGAACATCAGAAACCACGAGGTATGACTCAAGAGATTAAAATTCCTACATGGAAGTGGGAAGTTATAAGCATATACTTCATTATAGGTTTACCTCGTACTCGCCGACAATATGACTCCATTTGGGTGATAGTAGAAAGAGTTACTAAGTCCGCTCACTTTTTAGCTATTAAGACTACAGATTTGGTGGAGGACTACGCCAAACTTTACCTTAATGAGATAGCCGGTTGCATGGGGTTCTTTTTTCTGTCATCTCAGATAGAGGTCCTTAGTTTATCTCTTATTTCTAGAAGTCATTTCAAAAAGGTCTTGGTACATAGGTTAATCTCAGCACAACATTTCATCCACAGATAGATATTCAGGTAGAGCGTACCATTCAAACCGTAGAGGACATGTTAAGAGCTTGCGTGATCGACTTCAAGGGCATTTAGGATGATCACCTTCCTCTTATAGAGTTCGCATACAATAATACCTACCATTCCAATATTTAGATGACCTCTTATGAGGCATTGCATGGGCATAGATGTAGATCTCTAATTGGTTGGTTTGAAGTAGGTGAAACAGCCTTGATAGGGCTAGATACTGTTCACGATGCTATGGAAAAAGTTCAGCTCGTCATAAATATACTTAAAAGATCCTAGAGTCGCCAGAAGTCCTATGCGAATGTAAGGAGAAAGGACTTGGAGTTCCAAATTGATGATTGGGTTTTCCTGAAAGTCTCACCTATGAAGGGGGTGATGAGATTTGGCAAGAAAAGAAAGCTTAGTCCTAGACATGTAAGCCCTTACAAGATATTAAAAGGGCTGGTAAAGTGGCTTATGAGTCAGAGTTGCCAGCAGAACTAGAAGCAGTCCATCCAATTTTTCACATTTCCTTGCTGAAGAAGTGTGTGGATGATCCAGCATCTTTTGTACCATCAGAAAGTGTGGTTGTGAAGGATATTCTCACTTATGAAGAGGTGCCAGTTGAAATTCTTGATAGTCAGGTTCGAAGGTTGAGAAAGAAAGAAGTCGTTTCAGTTGAGGTTTTGTGGAAGAGTCAATCTGTAGAGGGAGCTACTTGGGAAGCAGAAGCAGACATGAAGGCCAAGTATCCATATCACTTTCCATCTGATTCCATTACAACTTGAGGTAATAGTTCCTTTCAAGTCTTTCAGTTGCTCTTATGTAAATTTAGTCTTAGTATCATATTTGTTCAGTTATACTTGCATTTTCAGCGTAATTGCATGTTCTTGGAACTTAGTTCAGTCAAATTTCAGTTTCCAATACTTAGTGGTAGGGTTTGTAGCTCTTTCCCTCCATGCTCAGCTAGTTAGATTCCATTCGAGGATTAATGTTCCTAAGGGAGAGTTATTGTAACACCTTAGAACTTATTAGACCAGAACACCAAAAAAATGGGTGAACCACGATAGGGTTCACGGATCGTGAATGGAACCACGGTCCATTGACCTGTTCATTGATTCACAACTAGCCTAGAAATGGTGGACCACAGGACCCTTCACGGCCTGTGGACCACCACACGAGCCGTTAAGAGGCTCGTGGAAGCTAGGAAGAACCCACCAGGCTCAGTCATCAGACCACGAGGCCCTTCACTGACTATGGTCTTGATGATGGGCCATGGAGGCTTCCGTGAAGCCAAGCCAGTAGGCCCCTAGCCCAAGTGAAGGACCATGAGGACATTCTTGGTTCGTGATCCTTCACACGGTTCGTGAAGTGGACCATAGAGGGAAAGGACAAGAACCAGTAGTCAATGTCCCAAGAAGCACGACCCATACTACATACCGTGGTCCTTGTGATGGTGCGTCATTGAGTCTATGGTCAGGCCTCATTAGATTTTAAGTGGGGTCGTTTTGGTCTTTTCCCCTAAGTGTTGGACACCTAAACTACGTCGTTTAACCCCTAAACTACATAGTTTTGGTCAGTTTGAGCCTAGTAACTTAATCAGAACTTACCCTAATCGATCATTCACCTAATTTCACCAAAACTAGGGCAAAAAGAAGAGAATTCAGAAATTAACAATCTCAAGAATAACAATAAGGTTTTTCTTCAGTTCCAGCCTTGAAATTGAATGATTTCTCTGTGAAATTCGTCACCAGGTATGTGGGATTTCACTAGTGGGTTCCTTTAACTCATTATGTCCCTAGAATTTAGTCAGATTATTGATTCCTTTCATATTATCCAGACCTAGTATTTCTAGAACTTCAGATAATTATTATGATTTAGTTGTTGTAACATTCTTAATCAGATTATCATATCTTGGTAACATTTTTGCGTATATTCTTACATGAAACTCAGAACCCTAGTTGTGTTGTTCTTTAAGTTCATGAATTACACTAGCTAGGATAGATAAGTAGATATACATGGCTCAGTTTTGAAATGTTTCATTATCAGTACTTAATGTTGCATTTTCAGTTAGCATGTCATAATTTTGAGCTATCCAATTTATTTTAGTTATGTTGTATTGTACACATTCTAGTTAGGAATAGGCTTACTATAGAGTTGGACTAGGTCACCACTAATAGTCCTGAACTACGTGCCCCCGTAGGGTAAGTTCCCTGTGTGGGCATCATATTTAGTGATCTTGCCAGTCATGCCTTTATACCTTTGGCAAGGTATATTAGGTCCTCTTGATGGGGCGTATACATCGGACCCCACGTTTAGCTTACGTGGTTTTATGTCGGCATATAGTAGGTCCCGTGTTACGTCAAGGGGGTAGCTTCGAGGTGTGACATAATTCGGAATGGAATGGAAATTTAAGCAAGGTTTAAGTGAAAAAGGTTGCAGGGTTATTAGAAGTAGATATCTTTACAAGCATACAAGCATAATTGTCAATCATGATTCGTGAACAACATCATTTACAAGCATACAACATAATTATTACAATCATACAAGCATAATTGAAAATACAAAGAATGTTGAGAGAGTTTACAAAAGGAAGATGGATCATCAAATTGTGTAATGACCCTCTTAGTCATTTTATGAATTTTGCCCATTTTTCTAACATTAACCCTTTTTAGTAGCTTTTATAAATAATTTATGAGTTATAAGAATGAGTGACATGATATTTAGATTTAATAAAGGATTATTTTGTTGTTAAAGAATAGTGGAAAAAAATAGAAGGAAAGAAAAAGAAAATAAAATAATTAAAAGGGGTAAAGTGCCTACCAAAATGAATAAATAAATAAAAAGAATTAAAAAAAGGTAACTACCCAATAGAAAACAAGGAAAAGGAAAAAAAAGGAGTCACAAGTCATATTTGGTTACTACTGTTGTGGAGTAATGCAAAGACAAAGAACGAGGAGGCACGTTGATGGGAAAAAAAAGGGAGAAAAAGGGAGGAGAAAAATTGGGATTTTCATCCCAAAGCATTAAGATAATGATTCTCATCCTTTCCATTAAACTTTTATTGGATAATGAGTAGATTTTTAGGATATAAACCTATATAATTTGGACTGATTTAAGAAAATATAGGACTAGGGTTCTTAGAACAAAATCTTGATTTGGGGGTCGATTAACGATCCATTTTAGCTGAAATTTTGCATGACAGTTTGTTTTATCATGGGTAAAGTTAATCTGAAAGAAAATTACAAATTCAAATTTGGTGGCTCGGGATGACTTTTTGACTCAATTTTCGAGCTGAAAACTAAATTTAGTAATATGGGTGTCTTTAGATTCATATTCTTATGAAGATTATGTATTTGATAGATTGAAAGCAATTAAAGCTTTATGAAAGGGGAAGACTGAAGTCCCTAAGTGATTGTTCGACTATTTGAGGCAATTGGATTTTTTAACCATTGTTAAGTGTATAGAATTGTGTATTTCCTTGTGGTATCCGTTGGGAGTAATGTCACTTCGATGGGTTGACTTGCCCATAGTGAATAATTCTAATGATGAAAAGGGTTAATAAAAGGCAACTGTTAATTGTTGGTGTGTGATGTGTCGAGAATGGTTTGAAAGGCTTATTGACTCATTGTTGATGTTGTATCATGATTGTATTGTTGTGAATTGTGCATTATTATGAAAATTGTTATCTCCTCATTATTTATGTGAACATGTCATTTGCATTGTTTTGAGACATGGTTGTGAGAAGTGTTATGTGAATTCGCAAAGAATAAGAAATTAAAGAGGATGTACCATTTCGGGGACATGTCGTACCGCGATATATACTATATTTCGAGGGACGGTTACGTACCACAGATACTTTATGTCTAGGGACGATCACACGCCATAATGGATACTATTATCGAGGATACGTTATGCATCGCAATGGATGCATGGACATATATGTCCCCATAGGTCCCGGAGAGACAATGTGTGTATTATTAAGTCAGACATGCATCACTATACTTGACATTGCATTTCATTACATTACATATCTTTATCATTCGTGAGCTTTTTCTTGTGTGTTGCTCATCTTGTGAGTGCCTTTTTGTAGAACTTGTGGTTGATGAATATTGAGCTGGTTGTTGAGGATATGTAATTGTTAGAGTGTTGTTGTATAGTTGTGTGCTATATATATTGTAAACTTTTAGGTTGGGCTTGTTTTATTTAGGTTGTAGTTGTGGAGGTTTGGTTGGGGTGTAAGGAGTACCCGTATTCTATTCCCTTAGCTTGTGTTTAGAAGTTTACTTATCGAGTACCATGTGGTTTGGTACTCACCCTTGATACTACATTTTGTGTAGGTTACTAGCCTGCACCTTTGTGATATTTTCTCTACTCCTCCTTGCATGAGGCTTCTGTGGAGGTTTGTGAGGTAGGTGCTTGTCATTTCAGCGGACATTCTTTCTCCTTAATTATGATCTTGTTCTATTCTAGAAATAATGTAATGTGAGACTTGTATTTTCTTTCATTGTTGTTATAACAAATTAGAGGCTTGTACACATAAGAACTAGGTTTTGGGGTATTTTTAAGTTGATTAGAAATTTCTGCATTTTGTCGTAAAGGTTGAGTTTTAGGCTGGCTCATCGTGGTGGGATAAGACGAGTGCCATCACGTCCATCTTTGGGTAGTGACAAAATGGTATTAGAGCCCAGGTTCATAGGTCTCACGTGTGTAAAAGCTGAGTCTAAGTAGAGTCTCGAGGTTCAGTACAGAGACGTATGTACTTATCTTCGAGATGCTATATTGACTTTTAAGAAAAATCCTTACTTCTTGGATCTTTATCGTGCGTACTTGGTCTGATTTTTATTCTTATTGCGTCACTCTGTTCACTCTCACTTATAGTGATGACTCATGTATAGTTCCTCATGTGAGCAATTGGTGTGTCGTGTATAACTTGAAGGTTAGACCTAGTACTAAACTGGAAGTGATAAACTTATGGAAATTATGTGTTGTTAGGTTAAGAATGTTCAGCAGTTTGAAAGGATTGAGTAAGGTGATGACTCGATGATGCATTTTGAGGATATTTGATTGATGAGGTTGAACAATAGTTTGAGGGATTTTATGAATGTGTTTATTTTTTGTTAGTTACTCCAATAAAGGGAATAATACTTGTGTGGCATAGGCAATATCTTGATTAGTTTGATAATTGGAAGTGGAATGATTAAAAAGATTGATAGGTAATGAACAATGTCACTTTGCAAACTATAGTTAGTAATGTTGTCATAACATATATGGGATAGTTAGTGAATGATGAGAATGATGCTACGCTAATTGAGGTCAGAATCTCTACTGTAGTTTCATAGATTAAGCGCATGCCAAAGATGAACATGAAATGAATACTATAACGGTACCGATTCTTACTTGGTTAGAGTGATGGAGTGTGTTATTTCTACTATCTACCTGATATATAAAGAAATGGATATCGCTTTGGATGAGAAATCGAACAGATTTGGTATTGTATTGAAGTTATTCAATGGATAGAAATGTGTGGGCAATTTGAGTAAAATCTTATCAGTAGGTATGATGTGTTCTAGTGGTGTATATAACGGACTTTCACGATGTGTTACTAGTGGTACATGGAAACGGGTATGTCGATTGTCAAGTGCAAATACTAACTACATACAGAATTATCAGTTGTATCACATACTTGTATAAATAGATTTGATGTTACATTCACATTTGAGAAACCAACTAGGTTGTTACTACAAATGTTTGGGGTTAAGATATGTGTATAAGGAAGATTTTAGTGGTGGACCGTTGATACAGTATTAATACGTTAAGTTGATAAATGGATCCCGAGGGTTCAAAATAAGGACCAGTGATTTCATCTTAAGGTCCAAGGGGATGGATAGATACCAGAATGACTAGCTTATGGGTAAAAAAGGTCCTAAAGAATATACTTGTAAGAAGGTGATTGAAGATTTTAGTAAGAAAGTGCATATGAGATTGGGTTAGTCCTTTGATTTTTGTTGGTATAACTGGATTTAAGATGTCATATTGATGAAAATGTTGACTTTGTGGTGATGACAAGAGCTAACTAAGCATGATCGTAATAAGAGTTCGTGATGGATTGTGATTGAGATGCAGTTATATAATAAAGATTGTTGGTTAAACGAAATGGCTTGCAAGTATTTAAGGTTGTGCTTTGATACTATTTGGTGAGTAGCTTCATTGTATGGAAAGTTATAGGAGGTGCTGAGACACCGCTTGAATAAAATTGAAAGGAGCTAGAGTCATAAATGGAAAGAATTAGTGTAATGTAGCTTAGTCTTGGGAAAGAGGCGATCGAGAACAACTATATTTACTTTGAGTGCAAGGACAAAAGATGTACCTTCAGATAGTAAAAATTTGAGTTCAGAGACGCGTGGTTTCATCTATTTTGCTATACTTATGATAATAGTGTCTTGGGTTTATCATATTGGTTAAAAACTATTGGATGAAACTTGAGAAAGGAGTGTACAGACGTTCAGCTCAAGTGTGTGAGTATTTTTTTTTTTTTTGTGATTTTTAGTATGGTAATGATTACAGTTGATTTTTTAGTGAAACATATAATAAGGTCAATGAAGCGGTGATCAATGATAAGCTAAGATACGTGAATTCATAAAAATCTTTAAGGTATGAGCTAATGTTGGTTGATAAAGGGATTGGGTTACACTGTTGGATTTAAAAATTCAAGTTTTTCATGGTGAGTTTAGGTTTGTGGTAGTGTGTTTTGTGAAGGTATGGATTGGTAAGATAAGAAATGATCGATCCATTCAGTATGAAGCATTTGGAAGGACTTAAAAATAATTTGAGTAGTAAATTTGGTTACTTTTGATTGTTATACCTAAGGGGGGGGGGGGTTTCACGTAATGTTTTGGTTTAGCGGATAAGGTAAAAATATCATGGGTTGTTGGTCAAAGGATAAGATTGGTAAGCAAGTCAGCGAAAGGAAGAAGAATCTAGTGTATTGAAGAGTTCAAGGTATTTAAAATTTTGCACCGTGAAAAGAATCAAGAATAGTGAAGGAATAAGAGCTCTCATATAGACCTTTGGTTCAAAATTAAAGGTTGTATGGATTTTTGCCTTTGTGTCAGATATGCTATGAAATGTGAATTGATTCGATATAAACTTACTAGGGCTTATTATGGCTCTTTTGAAGATTTACTTTTGATTTGGGTGAAGAACAATTATATGTGGAAGATTCTAAAATTTTTTTTGTTGGTTTGAATTGTTCAAATCATGGTAGATGACTTATGGGGACACTACGGTATGCCCCTACAATTTGACTTGGTTATTGAGGATTTTGAGGTGATTGAAACTACTGATTGATGAGACTACACTGATTGTTGTGATGCATTACATAGACAGTAGATGGTAAATAAAGGTTATATACTTATAGTGCCCAAAATCATTGGGGTGACTCAAAAATCTCTCTAAGTTTTGACATGAGGTATATGATGGTTTGAATGGAAGTTGAAACTTGGTATGTGAATGATTGCGTGAAGTTGACATCGTTGGGATTCAATTGTTGTAACTCGATGGAAAAGTACTTTTAGATTTAGAATTACTATTATAGGCCTTAGGTGGACTCAGATCTGTCATGGAATGCTTAAATGGAAAGAGAGGAGCCATATATCGTAAATTTTGAAGGCAACAATGTATTTGCTAAGAAGACAATGATACTAGAGACTTTGAGAGTAAGGTAAATAGTTGGTGTGGCTATGATGTTCTGTTAGTATTAAGAGTGTTGACCTTAGTGAAGTATTGTGAAGAGTATATGTGGTTCGATAAAACAATTATGTGAGCAATTATAATCGGGACTAGATTGGTGATTGCGGGTAGCTAGAAAATTAAAGAGATAGAGTCACATGAAGGAAAATGTTTGATATGGGCGCTATGGAAAAAGTATCTAGTGTTATTTGACTTTGGTTCTATATATTCTTATATGAACATCTACTTCGTTTTGGATATGGTTTGGAGTGTGATTCGCTATCTATACCCACACGTGTTTTCATATCTATGCGTGAATCCCTAGTGGTGGATCGGGTGTACCGATCCTGTGATTGTCCTCTTGGTAGGTGAAATTATTGGGTAGATTTAGCCATTTCATTTATGGAAAATTTGGTGTTGTTTGAGATAATTGAAGTATACTAGTGATTCTACACACACAACTTTGCTTATGAGAACTTATAGAAGAGCTACCATGAATAGTTATAGTTGTATGATTATTCATCTTATCATACATGTCACTTTCCGACTCCATGTGATTGAATGTGAAGACCATTCACTAGTATTACTATTTTAAATATTTGTCTATAGTCACAACTACTGATCTAGCATCCCGATAGTGTTGTTGTGTTTTGTATACTTGGAGATATAGCTTGCTGGGTGGTTACTTGATCATTTCCTTCTTCGGATTAGATAAGTTTGATCCTCTCTTGATGAGTACCCGATGTCTAATGATCAGATTTTTATAACTTAGGTTCATGGAAAGATTGTGTTATGAGAAGGAATCTTGATAAGATCTGTACTGGTTTGTGCATTATGAGTAACTGTTGGTTGATTTAGGCTCACTTCTGGTTGTAGCCGATATTGGTTCAAATTTTTTTCGTAGTAACATAAGAAAGGATTTGTCTTGATGATTGTGTTATGGTCCAGAGTGTTTCGGTTTGAATTGGATTCATGGGATAGTATGTGGCTTAGTAATCTCTCTTGATCTATGGATCTGCTAAAGTTTGATTCGAAAGTTTAGTTATCAGTAGTTGACCTTGATGGATTGATCTTAAGGAGAAGCTCATTCGGAGAGGTGAACACCGACTATGAAAAATCATAACTTAGGCTTTTGCTAACAAGTGCTATTCCTCCTTCTCCTTCTTTATGATTGAGGACGAACATGATTTTTAGTGGTTGATAATGTATTGACCCTCTTTGTTGTTTTATGAATTTTACCCATTTTTCTAATAGTAACCCTTTTTAGTAGCTTTTATAAATAATTTATGAGTTATAAGAATGAGTGACATGATTTTCAGATTTAATAAAGGATTATTTTGTTGTTAAAGAATAGTGGAAAAAATATAGATGGAAAGAAAAAGAAAATAAAATAATTAAAAAGGGGCAAAGTGCCCTACTAAATGAATAAATAAATAAAAAGTATTAAAATAAAATAAAATTTTAAAAAGGGCAACTACCCAATAGAAAACAAGGAAAATAAAAAAAAAAGGAGTCACAAGTCATATTTGGTTATTGATGTTGTGCAGTAACGCAAAGACAAAGAATGAGGAAGCACTTTGACGGAAAAAAAGAAAAGAAAGGGAGAAAAAGGCAGGAGAAAAATTGGGATTTTCATCCCAAAGCGTTAAGGTAATGATTCTCTTCATTTCCATAAAACTTTTATGGGATAATGAGTAGATTTTTAGGATATAAATCTGTAGAATTTGGACTGATTTAAGAAAATATAGGTCTAGGGTTCTTAGAACAAAATCTTTCTTTGAGGATCGAATAATGATCCGTTTTAGCTGAAATTTCGCATGTGAGTTTATTTTATTATGGGTAAACATAATCTGAAAGAAAATTTCATATTCGAATTTGGTGGCTTGGGATGACTTTTTTACTTGATTTTCGAGCCAAAAACTAAATTTAGTAATATGGGTGTCACTAAATTCGTATTCTTATGAAGATTATGTATTTGATAGATTGGAAGCAATTTAAAGCTTTATGAAAGGGGAAGACTCAAGTCCCGAAGTAATTGTTCGACTACTTGAGGCAAGTGGATTTTAAAACCCTTGTTAAGTGTATAGATCGTGTATTTCCTTGTGGTATGTGTTGGGGAGTAATACGACTTGGTGATGTGTTGAATTGTCTATATTGAATAATTCTAACGATGAAAAAGGGGGAATAAAAGTCAATGTGATTATTGTTGGTGTGTGATGTGTTGAGAATGGTTTGAAAGGCTTATTGACTCATTGGTGATGTTGTATCATGATTGTGTTAGTGTGAATTGTGCATTATTATGAAAATGATCATCTCCTCATTATTTATGTGAACATGCATTTGTATTGTTTTGAGACATGGTTGTGACAAGTGTTATGTGAATTGAGAAAGAATAAGAAATTAAAGAGGATGTACCATTTCGGGGACGTGTCGCGTGCCATGACGGATACTATATTTTGAGGACGGTCACACGCAGCAATGGATACTATATATCAAGGGACGTATCACGCGGTGTGATGGATATTATTATCAAGGGACGTGTCAGGCGCCGCTACGGATGCATGGATAGATATGTCCCCCATGGGTCCCAGACTGAGAGACAGCGGGTGTGTATCATTAGGTCAGACATGCATCACTATACTTGACATTGCATTTCATTGCATTGCATATCTTTATCATTAGTGAACTTGATCTTATATGTTGTTGATCTTGTGAGTGCCTTTCTGTGGAACTTCTGATTGATGAATATTGAGCTGGTTGTTGACGATATGTAATTGTTAGAGTGTTATTGAGTTGTGTGCTATATAAATTGTGAACTGTTAGGTTGGGCTGGTTTTATGCAGGTTGTAGTTGTGGAGGTCTATTGGGGTGTAAGGAGTACCCGTATTCAATTCCCTTAGCTTGTGTTTAGAAGTTTACTTGTTGAGTACCGTGGTTTGGTACTCACCCTGCTACTACCTTTTTTGTAGGTTACTAGCCCGCACCTTTGTGATATTTTCTCTTCTCCTTGTCCGAGGCTTCTTGTGGACGTTTATGAGGTAGCTGCTTGTCATTTCAGCAGACCTACTTTCTCCTTAATTATGATCTTGTTCTATTCTAGAAACAATGTCATTTGAGACTTGTATTTTCTTTCAATTTTGTTATAACACATTAGAGACTTATACATGAAAACTAGGTTTGGGGTATTTTTAAGTTTATTATAAATTTCAGTCATTTCGAGTAAGTATTTCATTATGATTCTTGTGATTTCAAAGGATTCTAACTATATGAGAATCATGAAAATATAATAGACTGATACTATATGATGAGTCTACAAATTGGACTCATTCAGTGGCTATATTTTAATAGAAATTGTGTCCTCAAATGCTTATTTTATCTCTACATTTGATGAAAACCCTTAAGTTTCGTATTTGAAGTTTTAAGGAAAGCATGGACACTACGCCGCAAAAAGGAACGAAAAGGCTGAAAAGAATGAAGAAATGAAGGTCGAGGATCGACTCCACTTAGCAAGTCGCGAAGGGTCTTACTTCGCCTTTTGTTCTAGTGTCGAGCCTCAAGAAAAGGATCAAGTCGGCGGAAAAGGGAGCATCGGCACATCAAGCGCTTCATGAACAATACCATGCCGCCCAGTGACCTAGAGCAAGACCATGCTGAAGGCTGGTGCAAGACGGCGATGAACTACACCAAAATGCGATCGCCGAGTTAATCGGCGATTCCTGGATTAACGATGCTGAACGATCCACTGCAGCACAATTCTGTGAAAACTATAATTAATAGTTAGAGTTTTAGTTTTAGTATGAAAGAATTATTATAATTTTCATATAGAATAGTACTTTTTGATATTTTTGCTCTATGTTTGAGAGGGTTTTGAAGACTAGAAGAAAAAGAGGATTTCATCTCCAAATTTGAACCTCTTGGATTCTTCATTCTTGGCATGTAACGAGACTTAAATCTTCATAGCTATTTGAATACAATCTCATTTAGGTATAAATTTCTATTTTTTGATGTGTGGCTAAAAACCCCAATTCTTGGGTGTGATTTAGAGAATATAGGTTAAGAAAATTGTTGGGACTTGCTTGTTGATAGTTTAATCGTAGTTTAATTGTGATTTTGTTTAGAGGTTATGGATGAATTTAATGAATTTGTAGTTGCAAATATAGGTTTATTTTGTGTGTTTTCGGCTTGCTCGAGAGAGGTCAGAAACTAAGACCACTAGATTGATGGCCAATGAGAGTGGGTCGACATGAGGTTCAGCTCGAGAGAGTGAACCCTAGTCCCATGTCCACACACTCAGCTCGAGAGAGTGAGTGGGTTAAGGCGTAGGCTGGTCTTGATGCGGCAAGTGGGTGTCCGAGAGGAACACATTTGAAACGGGGTAAGTTGCTCGAGAGAGCTTATCTAAGCTTAGCCTAGTCACAATTACTCTATGAATCTTCTATTGAAAGCATGTACCCAATAATCTTCCGTAACCCTTATTCCCGTCACATTCCAAGGATCCCCTCTCATTGCTTAGAAACCCTTTTCCATTATACATCCTTTGGATTCATGAGCACCGTTGTTAAGACTTGATCCACCACCATAATGGGGTGGGAGGGGGTCATAATTTACTACAAGTTTGTCTTACCTTATGTTCATGACAAATACATGTGTTGTCTACTTTTGTTCATACGATCTGATAGATTTATCCATTGGATAACACCATCATATAACAAAAAATCTAGAAAGCATAAATATTATGTGAAACTTGTGTCATCCCTTATAAATCCCTTTACTTTAATTTTCTCTCTTATTATAAAATGCGTCTACACTCTTCGAAAGATTATCAACCTTGAAACTTGTAGAGTCTCATCCACCTTCATTTTCCGCCATTTGATATAAGAGTCACATAAGCAAACGAATCTCAAAGCGAGAAATATTCAAGTCATCTTAGTGTAGGCCTAAAACAAAAATATTACTTATGGACTATATCGTGAATATCGCTCTATACGTCAAAAAGTATATACATTTTTCATCATTAAAAAATATATATTTCAAGAAAAGCAAAAACTATACATTTTAATCCATTGAAAGTTATACGTAATTAATCATATATTATAAGAATAAAACATAAATCCTAATTTTGTAAAAATAAAAATATGGAAGAACACACCTTTGCATTTTACAGCATTTCTACCTCAACTTTAACACTTCCATCTCGGTTTGGGACTCCTAATCATTAAAAATAATTTTATATAAACAAATAATTAATCTAATCAAATAATTTATGTTAAAAAGATATTTAATTTACTACCTTGGTGCAACTATTTCAACTATTCTTTGGCTCGAGATGATTCCTCGATACCTGCTTTGTATCTATCAAATATACTTTCCACATTCAAAAAGATGTTACAAAAATAATATTAATATTGTCACACCCATAACTACAAAGGCGTATATCAAGGATATACACAAGAACCTACTAATTATCTTTATGTCCCTGATGCCAAAGTCTGTAGATTCATAAGCAGTGAAACCTATATGAAGACACATACTAAAACATAAAAGGGCCATTCCGGGCCTACTTTACAATGAAAACAAAACTAAGCCTAAGAAGCCTATAAGAGTATGCGTGAGAGTCCTGATAACTAGTGGGATGGGGCTCCGAGCATACGTTCTGCCGATCTTATATATGTACATACGTAGAAAAAATAGGCTCTAAATATCTAATAGCTCCAGGTAGAGGTGGAGCTTACCAGCCCTACTAAAGCTGGAAGTCTCTAGTCTAACGAAAATGCTTGTTGTCCTGTGACAATTACTGAGCTTGTAGTGATCTAAATGAAAGCGCGCCCATAATAATAGGCCCGTCACTACATCTAAAACGTATGCTATTGGTAAGAAGTAGGGTGAGATAACAAGTAGACATGTAAGAATGCTAAAATGCATCAAATATCAAGCTAGGCAAATCCACGAGCATATGTATATAGGAGACATAATTCATGCTCGAATTGTGATTAACCTCCTGAGGTCCTCATCCAACATTTACGTGGCTTAGTCATTTATATATACAATCCTATAATTTTCCTAAGTGATATCTTTTTACTTCATTATATCTTCTTTGCTCTTTGTAAAACTAACTATTAGGGAATCACGCTGATGGCCTGCATCGGCGATTAGTGAACACTTGTATGGCATCGCCAGCTCAACTTTACGACCACATATGAATTTGATGGAGTCTAAAGATTTTGACTCATTTAGGAGCTTTATTTACAATGATTTGTGTGTCCTTAAATGTTTATTTTGTGCAATAATTGATGTAAAACCCTTGATTTCCAAGTATATGGATTGAGAAGAAAGCGAGGACAATAATTTGCAAAAGGAGCGAGAGCGAGTTGAAAGAATGAAGAAATGCTAGCCTAGTCGCCGCCAAGTCAATTGGCGAGTGTGGGTTTTGAACAAATTCTTGACCGCCTAAATTTCTAGTGTGCCAAGCATGAAGGGAAAGAACCAAGTTGGCGAGAGAAAGGATCCAGCGGCATCACCAAGACGAGTGGTTTCACGATGCAGTGTTGTTGATTGCCCAAAGTTATAGACCTTGAGGATCTCTCTTTGAAAGGCCAAGGCGAGAGAGAAGGGCTTTGAAAATGACCAAAGGTGGATCCACCAAGTGGATCGTGAGCCCGAAAACTTTGCTATGCGCCAGTGGTTGCTTCACGGCCACATTTTTGGCGACTATAAAAACATTTTGAACATTTTAGTTTAGCATCAATTTTTAAATTATCAGATTTAATTACTCTATAGAACAATCTATTATCAAGTTTTCCTCTAGATTTTCCTAAGCTTTGAAGAATTAAAATTTTTCACTTTTGAGAAATTGAAAGTGGAGTTCTTTGAGATTAAATGCCGGACTTGGAACCAATTATAAAGAGAAATCAATCTTGCAGATTGATGGAAACTCAATTTGGTAACGATTTTATCTTTTATGATGTCTAGATAAAACCCAACTCTTGGAGTGTGATTATGTGATTATGGTGATTTAGTTTATGTATTATTAATTGTTAGTTTAAATGCTATTTAGAAGTGAGTTGATCATTAATTGTAGTTTAATTTAAGGATTGTGAATTCTGAGAATATAATTCTATTCTTGCATTTTGGCTTGCTTGAGAGAAGTTGTAAAACTAAGATTTTTATTGATGGTGATGGGTATTGGTTTGGAAATGGGTTATTTCAGTGAATCCACAGACCCAATTCCACACATTGCTTCGAGTGAATGGACTAAGGTGTGGGTTGTCTTTGTTTTGTATGCTAGTTGATGTTAGAGAGAAGAAGTTTCATATAGCCTAAGCTTACTCACTAATATCTAGCTATTTTACAATAATTGCAATTACACATTTGTCTATATTAGCCTATAATCGATCACATCCACAGAACCCGTCATTATTGTTATTTCATATTGTTTATTTCTTTATTTGTAGTTGATAGTAAAACGAAACCCCTTTATTTGACATTGATGTCACCTGATTTGAATGATCGACATATTCATTAATTTATTCCTATGACTAATTGACCA